>JAYDYQ010002529.1:0-53999 GCA_034814905.1 Penstemon davidsonii
TGAATACTACAAGATCGACTCGATCCGCCCAAATGTATCTGATCGACCAGACAGATCGATCTAGAAGATTAAGTGGGCTGTGCGGTTCTCCTAAGCCAGGCAGGATTCCTAGGCCTAATAGGACTCCTGGTCAAATTAGGACTTGAGAATTATTATAAATACTGAGTTTTACATTGTATTGAGGATCCAGAATTTAACCTACGAAATATACTAAAGTTGTTCGCCGCTCATATTATTGTTATTTTGACGCTATTATATTACGTTGCTCGTTCTTGAATTGCACCATCCTGAGTACTTTAACCAAACCCCTATTACACAAAATCGTGATCTTAAATAATTTACTGAGTTTTAACCTTAAGACGAAAAGAGGTTAAATCATCTGACAACCGAGGTATCCCAACATAGAGCTGGTGAAAGTCTCCATATATCGAATTCTTGTCTTCTAGATGTTTGAACTCACTCGAAACGTACAGTTCGGAAATGCACTATGCAGAAAATAACCTAAGTCTTTCGAAAGAATTATGGAAATTGCTGAAAAGTATATGATTCAAGAGGAAATGAACAAAATGAAGAATTCTCAAAGTCAGAGGCCCCTGATCAATAGAAAAATTAAAAGAGCTCCGGTCCCAAAATTGGAGATTACAGGGGACGAAATAAAAATCAACGAGGGAGTGTGTGACAAAGACTGGATGTCTATAAACCACCAGTGTCTAACTAAAGACATGATGTCTACGTTAGACCACATTTCCCATAACGAGCACCACCGAAAAATGATCAAATAAACTTCACTGATTTGAATGCATTACGAGACGAGATACTGACGTGCTCGAGCGGAACAATTAGGCTACTGAGCCTCAACGAATAACACAAGCGAGACCGGAATCTAGAAATTATGATCAATTTTGCAGGTATCATTAAGCTCGGGGTCACAACACCAAGGATTGTATTCATCTGAAGCAGGAAATCGAAAGATTGATCGCACAAGGAAAACTGAAAGAATATGTAAAACGCAACAACAACCGTTACATATCGAGGAGCCCTAAAGAATGGCACAACCCAGACCAAACTCTGGTGCTCGAGATCAGGGAATTGATCAAGTGCAAGGAGTGATTAAGGTAATTTCAGGAGGTCCTGCAGGTGGGGACAACAGAACGCTCGGAAGCGAACACAAAGGTCGATTATCGCTGGAACGTCAACTGGCAGGGAAATTCTTTCCCTTGAGCACCCTTCCATTGATAATCTAGTGATTAGATTTAGAGAAGATGACATACCAAAAGACGTTACCTGGGATGTTAGAGAGATTCTATGGTTTTGACATTGAAAATCACAAATTTGAAGTTAAGAGAGTGTTGATCGATAATGGGAGTTCTGCTAACATTATATCTTCCAAGGCTATGAGTAGGACGAATCTGCAGCATCCACGCTTTGATCGAGTTTCGACCCCATTGATTATTTTTGGGGGGTCGAAAATTGTTCCACTTGGTACAATTATGTTAAGCACAACTCTTGGGAAAAAGCCAAAAAACTTAACGAAGATGATTAAGTTTTTGGTTGTGAACACTCCTTTTGCATACAATGCAATTCTAGGAATACTAGCATTAAATTTGTTCAAACTGGTGGTATCAACATACCATCAGAAAGTAAAATTCCCGACGTTGGCCGGAGTAGGAGAAATGGTCAGCGATCACTGTATGGCTTGGGAATGTTACAATACTTCGTTGTCTATGAAGCAGAAGATCGAACGCATAACTTCGGTCAAGAGACTAGTTGTGGATTTGGAGTCAGGTTCGGTGTCCGAGAACCAACTACCCAGTTGTGAAAAATTGCAAGGAAAGAAAGGAAAGATAGTCGATATGAGCGTTCATCCTCCCGACCATAAATATGTCGAGTTAATTCCAAGAGATCCTGGGAAAGTTACGAGGATAGGTACCGAGTTGAGCAATGTTGATGTCTTTGCTTGGAGTTCGGATGATATTGTCAGGATCGACCCTAGGGTGATCACTCATTCCCTAAATATCGATCCAAAGGCCAAGCTCGTGAGGCAGAAGGAGAGAAATCATGGTCAAGAAACAGATGAGATAATTAATGCCGAGGTGGATAGACTTCTTGCCGCTAAAAAGATCAGGCAAGTACAGTTTACGGAGTGGTTATGCAATGTGGTCTTGGTATCTAAAGGGAGTAAAGTTGATAACAAATGGAGGATGTGCAATTACTTCACAGTTTTGAATAAGTTATGTTCTAGATATCCCTGCCCTCTGCCCAGGATCGATGTCTTGGTCGATTCGACCGCGGGTTTCGTTCTATTCAGCATGATGGATGCATTTCAAGGTTTCTATCAATTTTTTATGAACGAGAGGGACAAGGATAAAACTGCGTTTGTTACTGAGCGGGGAGTTTATTGTTTCATCGGAATGCCGTTTGGGTTAAGGAACGCGGGGGGAACTTATCAAAGGCTTGTGAATATGATGTTCAAGGAACTGATAGGGGAAATCATGGAGGTTTACGTTGATGATATACTCGTGAAAAGCATGTCTGAATCCGATCATATCTAGCATCTGGATTGCTATTTTCAAATTTTAAGAAAGTACGGAGTGAAGATGAACCCGACTAAGTGCACCTTTGGTGTCCGGTCGGGAAAGTTCCTGGGCTATTTGGTTCACAACGCGGAATCTAGATAAAATCAGGGCGATCACTGAACTAAAATCTCTGAGGTTTATTTATGATGTTCAGAGCTTGATCGGAAAGATAATATCTTTGAACATATTTATATCTCGATCAGCGGATAAAAGCTTGCCATTCTTTCAAATCTTAAGGAAAGCAAAGTACTTTGAATGGATCGAGCAATATAGTCAAGCTTTTGAAGAGTTCAATGTTTATATGAGCTCTCCACCCATGCTCTCAAAACCTTCGGAGGGATAGCCCTTATATCTTTATATTGTGGTATCGAGCGAGGTGGTTAGTTCGGTCTTGGTAAAAATTAAAAAGAATGAACATAAGCCGGTTTATTATTTGAGTAAATTACTGCAAGGGGTGGAAAAATCTTACATGGAGATAGAAAAGTTTGCTTTGGCTCTAGTGGTAGCTACTCGAAGGTTAAGACCGTATTTTCAGGCGTACAAGATTATTGTTTTAACTAACCAACCTTTGAGGCATGTGTTGTCCAAACCGGAAGCTTCGGGAAGATTAATAAAGTGGGCAGTTGAGCTGGGACAATATGAAATCGAGTACCAACCTCGAACTTCTATTAAAGCCCAGGTCATCGCAGATTTTATGCTCGAATTAGTTGGAACATATGATATAGCTGTTCAGGGT
Source organism: Penstemon davidsonii (assembly GCA_034814905.1). NCBI lineage: Eukaryota > Viridiplantae > Streptophyta > Magnoliopsida > Lamiales > Plantaginaceae > Penstemon > Penstemon davidsonii. The sequence continues at coordinate 3,313 of JAYDYQ010002529.1, forward strand.
TCCGAAGTAACTTTGGTCGAGGAATCTAAGGAACCGATTTGGTTAATGCACGTTGACGGCTCTTCGACCAGGGAAGGAGGTGGAGCTGGAATCACATTCCAAGGATGAAAAGGTGAGGACTTAAACAATGCAATCACGCTCGATTTTATGGTCACAAACAATGAGGCCGAATATGAGGCTTTAATCGCCGATCTCGAGATGGCGAAAAAAGCGAACATCGGGTCTCTTACGTTGCTTACCGATTCCGAGCTTGTACATAGACAAATCCAGGGCATTTATGAGGCGAAGGAATTCAACATGGTGATGTATTTAACAAAGGCGAAAGCTCTGATCGAAAAATTCAAAAATTTTGAGATACAAACCATACCCAGAGAGGAGAATTCGTGGGCTGATCTTCTATCGAAATTCACGGGATCGATGGAGAACAAAAAGAAGAGAGCAATAACTTGGCTGATATTGAACGTGCCATCCATAGATCTAGACGTGCTTCCGAATGTCGAATTCATGGAAATCGATCGAGTGGCGAGTTCTTAGATTCTACCCTTAGTAAATTTTCTCAGAGATAGAATTCTACCTGAAGATCCTAACGAAGCTCGAAGAATAAGATATCGTACTCCACGATATGTCTTAATAGATGAGAAGTTGTATGAAAGGTCAGCATCGAGAATTTTATTGAAATCCATTCCCGAGTCTCAATGTGAGTCTATACTTAGTGAGAAACATGAAGGAGAAGGAGGGGGCCACAACGGTGTGCGAGCATTAGCTATAAAATATTCATGATCAGGGTTTTATTGGCCCACTTTGGTGGCAGATGCGGTTGAATTTGTGAAACATTGCCATTACTGTTAAATCCATTCGAATCTGATACATCAGCCGGTCGAATAGATGCATACGATTCCGATCTGTTGGCCTTTCGACCAATGGGGAATCAATATCGTAGGCCCTTTTTCGACTGCTAGATCCAGTAAAAAATATGTACTTGTAGCGGTCGAGTATTTTAGTAAATGGATTGAGTGCATTGCTTTGACAAAGATCACTCAATTTCAAGTTATCAATTTTCTCTGGAAGAACATCTTGTGTAGGTTCGGAATACCTAGTGATTTAGCCTAATTTCGTCTTAGGTTTAATCTCAGTAATTTATTAAGAACAATTTAATTGTTATATTAGGGGTTTGGTTAAAGTACTCAGGATGGTGCAAATCAAGAACAAATATGAAGTTGTAAAATTGAATAAGAACAAGTATGGAGGCGAAATAAATGTAGTCTTATTGATAAGATCAATTCCCGGATCCTTAATACATTGTAATATTCGCTATTTATAATGTTCATCTTGTCCTAACAGAGCTAGGAGTCCTATTAACCCTAGGAATCCTGCATGGCCTGGGAGTACCGCATGGCCCAATTAGTCTTCTAGATCGGATATTAGGTCGATCAGATACATTTTGGCAGGTCGAGCCGATCTTGCTGTCTGGAGCTCGTAGAAGTAAATGTGATTGCTACTGTGGTCCTTTCATCGTTCCTGAAATATGCCTTGTTAAAAACCTAGTTCGGAAAAACCCTTCAAGGGATAAAAACCGAATAAGGGAAAAAGAGTGCATCTTCAATTGAACTATCCACATAGAGACACGTATTTTGGTAACGTGCGTCAGACAGTCATAAAGTCTTTTCAACGTTTTATTTGGCGGGAATTCGAAGGGACGCGAAGGGTTGAATCTGTCTTTTCACCATATATATATATAATCGAAAATCGCGGGATATTTTACTTTTTACCCCAGATATTTTAGATCTTTTTTGCAGTAAAAGTTTAAGTCGAAAAACTTGTCATCTTCTTGTTTCATCGAGCATATTACTTTAAGGTTCAATGGCTTCAACCTCGCAGAATCCTCATTCCTTACCTCAAAATGTAGGAGAACAAATACCACCTAACATTCCCCATCCTGATATCCTTTCCTCTGAGGATGAAGCAGCGGATGACGTTCAGGCAGAAGAAGTCAGAGATTATGAAGAAAAGGAAGTTTATAGCTTGGTGGTGGAAATCGTTCCAGAAGAGGAGATGATGTCCAGGGCATCCAAAAAATCTAAGACGGCTCAACCACAAATTTCCGCTCCTATCGAATTCTTTCCTTCTCGATGGAAAGAAGAAGACCTACCGTATTTGAAAAAAGAGTATGGTCGATATTTTTCGTCGGATTTTGAAATCATTATACCTTCCCCCGAGGAGAGAGTCAACACCCTTCCTACGAACTGTCGTGCTTTCTACACGTCCCACTTCGAGCATGGGTTGCGTTTTCCCCTTTCTCCCATCCTTCGTCAATTCTTAGAGACTTTCTTTATCTCTCTGACCCAACTTGTTCCAAACGCCATCGCCTTTATGATGGATTTTTATGTGTTGATGGTCGCACGAGGTTTTCAGCCCTCATTCCGTAATTTTCTTCACTTTTTTCGACTGTCTGTATCGACCTCCTCCAATAGGGGCTATTATTACGTTAGCCAAAGACCTGGGTATGCCGTTCTTGAAAACGCCATTTCGAGCAACAGTACGGAATGGAAATCAAACTTCTTTTTTGTTAAGGCTCCGACCGTGCATGTCCTCGAAAACGGAGAAACCGAGGAGTTTACTTACGATTGGGGATACAGTGATTCTTGGGTGTATGGGGGTCGGAAGGTGATTGGTGAGATGGCCCCAGATAACCAATTTTCATCTGATTTGATTGAGGACACTACAAGAAAAACAGTTTTTTCCTACAGGGATTTTCCAACGGGTAGAAATCCGTTGGAAAATTGAGTATATTTCCGACGGAAGTTCCAACGGAAGTTCCAACGGGTACAAAATCCGTCGGAAATTTCATTAAAACTAATAGCTAATTTCAAGCACCATTTCCGACGGAAATTCTCCGTTGGAAAAGGAGTTTAAAAAAAAAAAATTCGATTCCGACGGGACAAACCCGTCGGAAAGTTAAATAAAATAAATGAAAATTAAAATGAAGAATTTCCTACGGGCTTATCCCGTTGGAAAAGCAAATAAAATAATTGATATACTGAATAAATAATTTCCAACGGGTTAACCCGTCGGAAAATAAAATAAAACAAACGGAAAAAAATAATAATTAAAAATATTTTCCGACTGGTTAACCCGTCGGAAAATTAAATAAAATAAACGAAAAAATAATAATTGATTTCCAACGGGTTTAGCCCGTTGGAAAATAAAATAAAATAAACGGAAAATTAATAAATTAATTTCCAACGGGTTTAGCCCGTTGGAAAATTAAATAAAATAAATAAAAATTTTAATAAAAAGAAATTTTGAATTACTTTCTCGGCGAACTATGTATCTTTCCTATAGTGTCAATATATAATTGTGACTTTGGTCAATAACGTTACACATTGAGAATCAATCGATCTGACTTCGAATAACCTCAATGTACATAACCCCGAGGTCAAGAATGTTGACTTTGGTCAATTAGACCTCCAAATTGAGAATTGATCGATCTCATTTCTAATAACCTCAATGTACTTAACCCCGAGGTCAACAGTGTTGACTTTGGTCAATTTGACCTCTAAATCGAGAATCGATCAATATGATTTCGAATAACCTCAATGTACATAACCCCGAGGTCAATAATTTTGACTTTGGTCAATTAACATTACAAATTGAGAATCGATCGATCTGATTTCGAATAACCTCAATGTACATAACCCCGATGTCAAGAGTGTTGATTTTAGTTAATTAGACCTCTAAATCGAGAATCGATCAATCTGATCTCGAATAACCTCAATGTATATAACCCCGAGGTCAATAAGATTGACTTTGGTCAATTAACATTACAAATTGAGAATCGATCGATCTGATTTCGAATAACCTCAATGTACATAACCCTGATGTCAAGAGTGTTGACTTTAGTCAATTAAACCTCTAAATCGAGAATCGATCAATCTGATTTTGAATAACCTCAATATACATAACCCCGAGGTCAATAATCTTGACTTTTGGTCAATTAACGTTACAAATTGAGAATTGATAGATCTGATTTCGAATAACATCAATGTACATAACCCCGAGGTCAAGAGTGTTGACTTTGGTCAATTAGACTTCTAAATCGAGAATCGATCAATCTGATTTTGAATAACCTCAATTTAGATAACCCTGAGGTCAATAATTTTGACTTTGGTCAATTAACGTGACAAATTGAGAATCGATTGATCTGATTTCGAATAATCTCAATGTACATAACCCCGAGGTCAAGAGTATTGACTTTGGTCAATTAGACCTCTAAATCGAGAATCGATCAATCTGATCTCGAATAACCTCAATGTACATAACCCCGAGTTCAATAATTTTGACTTTGGTCAATTAACATTACAAATTGAGAATCGATCGATCTGATTTCGAATAACCTCAATGTACATAACCCCGATGTCAAGAGTGTTGATTTTAGTCAATTAGACCTCTAAATTGAGAATCGATCAATCTGATCTCGAATAACCTCAATGTATATAACCCCGAGGTCAATAAATTTGACTTTGGTCAATTAACATTACAAATTGAGAATCGATCGATCTGATTTCGAATAACCTCAATGTTTATAACCCTGATGTCAAGAGTGTTGACTTAAGTCAATTAGACCTCTAAATCGAGAATCGATCAATCTGATTTTGAATAACCTCAATATACATAACCCCGAGGTCAATAATCTTGACTTTTGGTCAATTAACGTTAGAAATTGAGAATTGATAGATCTGATTTCGAATAACATCAATGTACATAACCCCGAGGTCAAGAGTGTTGACTTTGGTCAATTAGACCTCTAAATCGAGAATCGATCAATTTGATCTCGAATAACCTCAATGTACATAACACCGAGGTCAATAATTTTGTCTTTGGTCAATTAACATTATAAATTAATTTGAATGAGGAAATATAATAATTTTAATAATAATCTATAAATTAAATTTTTTTTTTTAAAAATAAAATTTCCAACGGGTTAGTACCCGTTGGAAACCTGTCAATTATAACCCTAAATGCAGCCCTACTTCATTTCCCTCCCACATTATTTCTTCTTCCTAATAACCTCCGCCGCCGCTGGTCTTCTTCACTGCCACCGCCACCGCCGCCACAGCCACGTCCTCTCTCTCCCTCTCAAGCCGCCACCACAAGGACAATCTCTCCCACCCCGTCGAACCCGCGACCACAAGCACAGCCCGTACGCCGCCGCTCCTCTCCCCTGCCACCGCCGCCACAGCCCACTTCCCCTCTCTCCCTCTCAACCCGCCACTCCTCTCCACTGCCACCGCCGCCACAGCCCTGTATGTCGCGGCCACAGCAACAGTCTTCGGCCCAACTACCTGCTACAGCTTTGAAGGTCAGTATTAATTATTCTCTCTTAATTAGTTCTTACTTAACTCAATTATTAATTTTCTAAGAACAAATATTCATAATGTGTATATATTACTTATTTTGTGGATGCAGCATTAAGTCAACTATAGATAGGTACAAAAATGTAACTTCAAATAGTTCAAATGTATTCACAACTCAAGAGATCAATGCTCAAGTAAGTGATCAGATCACCTTTTGTAATTAATATAAGATAATCACTCTCATATATGTTACTATGTGTAGCAATTTATCCACATTGATGTAGTGAAAGCGAAGGATCTATATACGACAATAAAAGAATACCGATAGCACTTTAATTTTTAATCCAAAAAAGAATATCGATCCTTAATGAATTATCTAACCAAAATTATTCATTGCATTGTCCTTAATGATTAAATGCAGTTTTACCGACAAGAGTCGAAGAAGTTGCGCCAACAAATACAGATGCTTCAGAACTCCAACAGGTAATCAAATCGAAAAAAATGTTTTGCACCTTTAACTTGGTCTTATTGCCCTTAATTTTCTCTATTTAATAGAACAATCTATATATTGCACTTTTGGTCTTATATGATTGTCTCCGTTTTGCACTTTCGGCCCTAAATCCGATAGAAAGGGAGGAATAGGACCAAAGTGCAATTTTATAATTAAATGCAGAGCCGAAATCGCTTATAGTCTGATCATGTGGGTAAAATAACAATTTAGCAAAACTTGGCAACCAAAGATAATAATATTTGACAACACAAACTCTTTCTACTCGATCGATCATTAACAACGCTGCAGGCATCTTATGGGAGAAGGTTTGGGTTCTTTAAATGTGAAGGAGTTGAAGCAACTCGAAAGTAGGCTTGAGCGTGGCTTCACAAGAATCAGGGCTAAGAATACATATATATATCCTTCAGTCTGGTGCTTTGTTTCTATATATCCCTACTAATTAATCTGATCTTTATGTTATTGTTTTTAATTTCCAAACAGCATGAAATGATACTTGCTGAAACTGAGAATTTGCAGAAGAAGGTAAATTAATTCTCCAAAATTTACTCTTAGTTAATTAATATCCAGCATGCATTTTGTTAAAAATATAGTATATGTTTTGTGTTTCCAATAGGAATTTCAGCTGGAGCAAGAAAATGCTTGCCTCAGGGCAAAGGTAATCTTAAACAAATAGTAGTAGTAGTAACAATTTTATTATAATGATTCAATGCAAAAGCTAAAGAATTTTAAAGATCAATATCTCTTTTTTCTGTATGTAATCCAAGATCATACGAAAAGCTAAGTTACACAGTAGTATATGTTATGAAATGCAATATTCTTTTTTATAATATGACATGTTAATTTTTCAGATACAGGAGAACGAGAAGCTTCAAGAAAGATTGCAACAATTGGAGGAGGAACGTCTACGAGAGAGAGAAGAACACAGGGCAATATTGGAGGAGGAACGTCAACGAGAGAGGGACGCGCACAGGGCAATATTGGAGGAGGAACGTCAACGAGATAGGGATGAATGTCAACGAGAGAGAGAAGAAGACACAGCAATGTCGGAGGAAAGCCGAAGGCAGACGATGGAGGAAAACCGACGACAAATGCGTATGATGATTAACTCCATGCTTCCTAATATGTTATCCCAGAACCCGCCCAATAACCCACCTCAAGATGACTAAAACTAAGTTTTATTTTTTGAGATATTTGAATACTTATTTTATTATTGAACTTTTGTTGATGATTGAGACTATTTTGATTTTGTAAGATAGTTTATGATTTCTGACTTGTTATGATTTCTGACTTGTTTATTGACTTTGTAAGATATTTTATGATTTTTGACGTGTTTATTGATTTATTTTGCGTGATTTTGTTGATTTTTGTATGGTATTTTACGATTTAATCAATATAATTTTAAATCAGGGAATATAAAAAATTAAAAATAAATTAAATATTTAATTAATTTCTGATTTAATTTTATTTTATTTAGTTGATTTTCCAACGGGCATACCCCTCGGAAAATTTCCAACGGGTACGTCCCGTCGGAATTTAATTAAAAAAAACAAAGAAATTAATTATTTTTCGATGGGATTAGCCCATCGAAAAAGTAAAAAATTAATTAAAAAAGAAATTAATTATTTTCCAACGGGGTTAACCCGTTGGAAAATCTTAAAAAAATGAAAAAAATTAAATTGCTAATTTCTTTTTGCAAAGGATCATCTGTCGGAAAACCCGTCGGAAAATTTTCCGACGAATCTTCCGACGGTAGCATCCTGTCTGAAAAAACCCGTCGGAAATCCCGTCGGAAAATTTTGCTACGGCTGTTTTTCCGACGGGTAAAATCCGTCGGAAATCCAGTTTTCCAACGGAATTTCCTGAAAAATCCGTCGGAAATTCCGTCGGAAAAAACTGTTTTTCTTGTAGTGGGAGATGTGATCAAATAAATATCAATCAGCTTATTTGATCGGGGAAATTTTCCTTCGGAAGGCGGGATTGAGTTCTTTGGATTTTCTCATTTCATCGGACAATTGATCTTTAGGTAAGACTTTTCCTGTTTAACTTTTTTAGAAAAGGATTTATGAACTTGTCGTTCACTAATGTTTATCAATTTCACGTTGCAGCCACCATGGTCGAGAGCTGCCGTTTTTCCGTGGCCGGAAAATTTGTCTTTTCAAATTCGAGAAAAGCATCAGGCAAAGTCCCCATAGAGCAGAGACAATCCAGAAAGAGAAGAAGAAATCAATTCATAGATCTGGAGGACATAAAGGAGGATTCGTTCGAGAACGCAGATCCTATTCGAGTAGCTCCCCCTCTTTCTGGTCAGACTTCATCAGATATACCGTCTACAAGCTCTCGTCCAGGCCGTGGTTATCCACCAAATTCCTTAGGGATGAACATGGTATTCTGGGCTGTCAATCTTGGTTAGATCGTAATCCTACCGACCCTGAAGCTCGAAGAAGAACTCAATTCTATGACAAAGAAGGAAAGTATTTTACTCATGTCGGAGATACTAATCATAAAGCTTCTCTGGTAGACATGATTGAGAGTCATCTTCAAGGGAAACGGGCAGCCGGATATTCCTAGAAGGATACACTAATGTCTGATGATAAGGAGAACGTGATCGATAAATCCATTCGACTTCTCCTATCTTCGACCTTTGTCCGAGATGTATACAGGACTATTAAGAAAAAATCTCTCGATCAGTTGGCAAGGGCAGCTCATGCCCATGAAGTGGTAATATTTTTCAACTCCGCTCATTCTTTTTAATAAACCTCAATATTCTACTTTATCTCATTTGGACCATTTTTCCTTGCCACAGGCTGGAAATGCTTTGGTGTCTGCGTTATACGACATGGCATTGCATAGAGAACAATGCAAATACGTTGAAGAAGGCAACAAGATTTTAACTGCTAGAGTTAAGTAACTTGAAGGTCAACTTGCTCAGGTCGATATTTCTCGGGCCTCCGCTGAGACTCAATCTGCTCCTCTCGCACATCAGAACCTGGAAACTGACAACCCTCATATTATTGGTATGATGACGGATGCTAGTCGATACCAGGCCCAGGTTGACCAGTTGAATCGAGAAATGGAAGAGCAGCGAGTTTCACATGCCACTGTAGTTAGTAAACTGGAGTCGGAGATCGTCTCACTCCGTTCTCAACTTGCGGCAAGAGTGGATGATTCTTCTGACTTAGAGAGGGTCATAGATGAGCATCAATCTCCGACGTCGAACCCATCGTCCGAGAGTTTCTTGACTCCCCAGTGCATACTGCCATAATTCATCAGAAGATCGGAGGTCTGCTCTTGAGCTCTTTCTATAAAGGCGTCGATCAATTAATCGAGTCTGGGCAGATTCCTGATAAGCGCGGTGAATATCGTCGAGTTATGGCTATCAAAAAGGATCGAAGCCTTCAAGACTATCCTCCCGATTGCTTAGCTTCTGTTGAGTATAGTAAGCATCCTTTGGCTCATTTAGTCGAAGAATACGGGACTCCATTTTCCGTGCCAGCACCTGATTTGGAGTTAATAAAGGATGTCATGGAGGATCAAGCAAGCGAAGAGGGAGACGATGATGATGAAGAGGTCATCGAAGGAGATCAGGTCGATGAAGAGAACGGAGAAGATGAGGAAGGATTGTCTGCGAAGGAAGCCAATTCCCCATCTTTGAATGTTTTATGATTTTCTTTTATTTTTCTCTTTTATTCTGGTAGTTTTGTTGTTTTACGTAGCAGGTCTTGTAAAATATGTAAAAATCCCTTCGTCGATATATATGACTTTTAGACGAAATATTCTTCGTTGTTTTGATGATCGCTGCATGCATTCGATGGTCTATTCTGTTTTCTAATTTGAATTTTACTGTGCGCGCCAAGGATTGAGGACATAATTGTCATTTCCTTTACTATATATAAAGATAAAATCTTTGAAGTTTTACCGCGCGTCCCCACTTGTAATATAAAAATTTTCTCGCTGTTGATCGGAGCTCATAGTTCGATATTTCATAAGAATTTCTAATTTTTTGATCATGAGTTCCAACCTCTTTTCAGGAGCTGCCAAACGATCTCTGCGGGGTCTATCCCGACGAGATACTCCGAGGAAGAAAGCCCGAACTGATGGTTCACATCAATCATCTTCCCAGGGAGGAGCTTCTTCTCGGGAAGCCGTGCCTCGATCTAACCCTGTATCGTCCTCGTCCGATGGAAATCCGAAAATAGTGAAGAATATTCTTTCTCCGACAAGGGAAAGTAGAAATTTTTCAACGGGACTTTCAGGGGCCCCAATCCGTAGTGCAATAGTCGATCCGAAGGTGCTGGAGGTTTACCAGAATGAGGGTTCCCGATCTACCTCTCCTCCTGTCGTAGATCCGACACTCAATGACGAGTCTCAAGTTATTTCTCCTCCTCCGATCAACAATCCAACAATCGATGAATCTCGAGCTACCTCTCCTCCTTTCGTGGACCAAACCACAAACGAGGAGTCACGAGCTGTTTCTCCTCCTCCGGTCGTCCAGACAACGAACGATGAGTCTCGAGCTACTTCTCCTCCTCCAATTGACCGATCAATGGACGAACGTCCCCCTTCTGATGGAGATACAACAAATCAAACTTCAAGTCAAGGAGGTTCCCAGCAGGACGTAATTACTGTCGTTGAGCCAACTCTGGAACTGGGGGGCCCTGTGGAAGATATTCCTGAGTCTTTCTTTGCCCCTTTGCGTTCACAGGCTGTTGTCTCAACCTCTCAACATACCCAAGCCATCTCACCTGTCCCCATTTCTCAAGACGTATCAAAAACTGGGTCTGGTCCCAGTCATTCTGGTTTTGAAAATACCGCGGACGATCCGTCTCTTTTAGACGAACGTCCTTTTAAGGAGCAGGTCGAGGAGATAACTGAGTTCGAGATGAGTCGATCTGGTGGGGTTTCGATCGATGCCTGCATTCCAACATCCCTCGAGCCTGATGGGGTTTCTTGGACTCTGGGAATGGGTACTATTCTTCCCAAGGAGCTTGAGAAATTGAAAAACCACTCTTCTTTGCAGCTTGTTCAGTCCATTTTCAAACGTTTGGAGATGGTAAGCGTATCTTTGTTATTGTTAATAGAGATCTAAACCTTTGAAGTTCCTTATCCATATTTTTTCAATAACAGGCTAAGCATGAAGCTCTCCAGCTCGGGATACAAAATGATGAATCTTACTTTGCCCGAGAAGAATCCCTCGAACGGGTAAACAATATTGCTGCTGCTCATCGATCGCTGATGACCGAGGTGGAGAATCTCCGAGCTGCTGCTGAAAGACTTACTAAAGAGAAAGAAGAACTGGCTCAAGCAAATAGGAGCTTGGAGTCTGATAAAGAGCAGCTTACTAAGGAGAAAGAAGATCTGCTTCAATTGAAAGAGCAAGAGTTTGACAGGGGTTTTTCTCTTGGATATAAGCAAAGTAAGAAAGAAATGATGACCTATCTTGCTCATCAGACAAGTCCCGATCATGCTTTTGAACAATAGACAAGGGTCTTTTTCTTTTTTTTTGTTTTTTTTTTGTATGGAAAAAATGTAATATAATGAACTTCTTTTTGTCTCGAGATAGAGCAACTCGTTGTTTCCCTCGCTTATATGTAGAAATAGACGTTGTTTCGATCTAAATATCAAAATAACTGTCATCTATCTTCTTGGGAGAGGAAAAGGCACCTTGGCAGTTGTGCCGTAAGCGTATAGCGTTTCATATGCTCGTTCATTAATTGAACATTCCCCAAGCTATAAATAACCCATTTGAGAAGTAGGAAACTTAAAAGATAGAAACAACATGTCTCCTACAAATATTTCCTCTTGGTATTTATGGCATGTCGATTATGGTGGAGATATCCAACCAAATTATTGTAGGAGAGGCGAGAGCTGGTTAGTTCATTAAAATGACGGTATCCCCTGAGGCAGGTATGCTTTTCGACCAAGGAGGCTACTGTGTCAAGACTCGAGAAACCTCAGAACACCCTTATGTCCATGCATTCTCGAAAACTTGTCTCCAAGGGACCTCTCTCAGTGTGCTTTTAACTTGATACCGTGGTCGACCCCAGATGCAGCATGCTTCCCGATTACAATGTCGCCCGTTTGAAGGTCGACAATTCACCAGCATCAGCAAATATACACACTTCACCATGATATGGAGTACGTCGGATTGAAGGAGCAGATCATTCCGAGGAGTAGCATAGTAAGGTAATACTTGTAGCAATTGTAGTTAATTTTCGAAGATAAATGTAGTTTTTTCTGACGATCAGCTGTTTTTGTGCTCTATAATGATCCTCTTAAAGATCTGAATAAAATCAATTACTCTTGATTTGTTTATCTGGAGTCTTGTACTTTTAGATCTGTAACAATAATCGATCATATACTCGACGTTGTGAGTTAAGTCGTCAATGTAGAAATTTGGACCGTAGATTGGTTCTCAATGCTACACCATTAGATCTTGCTCCTCCAGCCTATAAAAAGGGGCATTCCATGCTTCCTCATTCTTCAGAATTGAATTTGTTCAAGAAGATTTTTTACTGTTATAAGCATCGTCGACCACCAAACTATGTTACTTTATCAAAAGAGGAATTCTTGACTTGGTATGGGAGGAATTGAAAAATGAGATCTCCATCTTATATGGTGATGGTCGGGCTAATCTCATAACTGGGGATTAGTTGACGATAGCCTATGCTATAAGATAGAGGTCGAGATCAGAGGAAAGCAGGATTCTTGGCTTATCGAAATCAACTTGTTTCTAGCAGGTGATGATGCCATGCATGAGATCATTCTGATCCCTATTTTACTCTGTAAATAAGAAGCATCAACTTTTTCGAGGTGGTCGAGTTGAGAAAACATGTGTCCTTCTCTCGATAATCGACAGATGTCGATCTTAAGAAGGATGCCTGAACTTTAGTTTCTCGTCACTGTTCTCAAAGTAGAAGAAAAGACGATCGTTCCGAGGAAGCTCTGAAACGTCTGGAAACCAGATTCTTTCCTTTGATATTTTGTAGGTGTAATTGCTTAGTGCATCAATCGATGATTTCCGTTCAGATAGGAATTTTTGATATGTAATATTAGTTTCGCTATGATAGTCTTTGTACCGTCTCCATCGATCTAATATACGACTTTTATTTTGACCGACTCAAAAGCGCATTTATCCCGTATTTAAGGCTTGTAGTTATGACGCTGTAACGTAAATCCCGATGATACGTCATTGCCGTTGATTATATGCGAGTTTCACCGTTAGATTTTAACTCATCCTGTCTATAAAAGGAATCTTTTATCTCCCATTTAGTTACCATCAGGAGTAAAAATTTTAAACAATGTACTTCCTCTTTGTTCAAAATGGCGGTCGTCCGCCTAGTTCGCGAATCCAACAAATCATTCATCACCTCGTCTTGGTATGGGCGGAGTCGGAAAATGGAGATTTCTCAAAAACCATGAAATCTCCGACCCCTAATAAGGGGAATAGATCGGAATGCCAACCTTGAATCGACCAACCTACATAAACAGGTAAAGGTCGGTGTTGTGGGGTTCCGATCTATCAGTTACATGGGCGGTGATAAGCTGGTCAGTTCATTAAAACGAGAACGTATGATCCAGAAATGCTGACCACCATCGACCGTCGTAACATTATGATCTCTCAAAGCTCTCTCTGATTCCACAGCTTTGTAATCTTAATCGCAGGATTTAAAAGCGGTTGTTTCCGTCGACCAGTTCTAGCTGGTGTCAAGAATTCTGAGAAGAGTAGGGAGATAGACGAAACTGAAGTCCCTTGTTGACTCTTTTCTTTATCATGTAATTGAATTTGCTAGTGATTAGTTAGGGGAATATGTGTATCTTTTCGATGTATATCTTTATCAGTAATAAATGAAATTTTTGTACTGTATCAGCTGACAAATCAGTCGTATGTTATATATTTTTCGTACGATGAATTATGACCGACCCAATCGGTTTTTGTTTAAGCTTTTTGCTTGGCCTTTGTAGATCGTTCGTAGGAGATCGGTGAGTTTACACCGATCCAATCGGTTTTACTCACAGATTTAATGTACTTAGGTTTTTTACCAATTTTTGGTTTTTAACCTGTGTAGTTCGTTTGTTAGGAGATCGATGAGTTTGATAGAATAGTATCCGGCAAGCCAACTGTATGGCTGCCATTTATTGTAATAAATAAAGGAACTATTCAATTTAGATTAATAAATGCATCTTTATTATATGATCATCTTTATCTTATGTAATTATTATCTACGCATAAGGATATAAGTCCTTAGATCACAGGGCTATGGGACAACCCGTGGACTGATCTCCAAGGCCGTGATCTAGAACATATTCAAGAGTCGTAGAATCCAATCGAGATGGGACATCGTTGGATTCGGTTAGACTCTCACTAATGTGTATACTCCGATGAACTGGACGACGCTGGGATCCACGAGCGTGACTGGGATAGTCGATACACATAAGTGGGTGACTTGCTGGGATGGCAAGTGCACTGAATACCCCAATTAGGAAATAACTCACCATGGAAGCGGTAGTCGCATATCGGGGTTGAAGTTATTCCAATTTACAATAGTATACGAGGATATATGATCCCTAAATACTTGAGGTGATAGGGTTTATCTGGTACGAGAACGTCTATACTTAGATGTGAGTTCCGACCGACTGGAGATCACCAGAAAGTCTCTGTGGATTCACGTTGGGTATAGAGGGACTCGTATGCAGGTTCATATCATCAACAAAGGATCCATTGACCCGACTTGATAGGTTGGGAAATTCTCCTATGGATTTCTGTGAGAAATTAATTCTGGTAAAATCCTTGGCCAAGGTATCTGACGGCTTTATGAAAGTAGCTCATAAAGATTAAGTCAAAGAGAATTATTTCGAGATCAGAATGCATAAAGTCAAAACGAATTAAAAGGGAACCGATGAAAAATCCATGCCCTTAAGTATTGACTGGGAGATTGATAGATGGAGAGATTATAGCGTATATGGAAATTGTAAATGATTAAAAGGTTCACTGAATTAATTCACCAGTGATTGGGCTCCATGGGCTTGTGGCCAGACATCGACCGTGGAGTGTGGGAGAATTCCCAAATTAGCAGGGGTGCTAATTTTGGAATGATCAGTCGACAGAGTGTTCGATTGATTTAGAGTATTTAATGCTCGAGTAATTAAATAAATATTTAATTATAACCCACGGCCAATTATGTGGTGAACCTACGGGGGCATACACAATACACATGAAGCGAAAGCGAGGAAATGGAGAACAACTGAGTCAACTAGATCGACTGGGTCGATTGAGTTGACTGGGTCGACTGGGTCGACCCAGTTGGAGCGAACTTGATCCAATTGGAATTGGATCAAGACTGGAAATTAAATTGGAATTTAATTTGTGAGTTAGATAATTAAATTGGATTTAATTAATAATGGGAATATTTAATTAAATAGACTTAGAGTCTAATTTAATTAAATGAGAAAGAAATAAATTAATTGGGCCATTTAATTGAGAAATTAAATAAAGACCCAATTAATTAAATCATGTATGGGCCATGAATTAATTAGAAGACTTGGTCTTCCAATTAAAAGGGCCATGGCCCATGTAGGAGAATTAGAAGACTTGGGAGTCCTAATCCTAGGAGGATTAGGATTATGAGATTCCTATAAGTAGGAGACTTGAGGTCATATCTCATATACACTTATCAAGAGCCAAAAAGCTAAGTCAAGAAAATTCTCTCCCTCTCCCCCTAGTGAAATCGGCCGAACCCCTCTTCTTTTTGGAAGAATTTTTCGATTTCGTTTTTCGTTCCAATCTTGTTCTCTAATCCTAGATATTAATATATCCTATGTTCTAGCCGATTAGGATATATTATATTTCGTGATATTGTGGTGTATCAACTCGTAGAGGCGCAACACGTGGGGCGCTACAACAAAGCTTGGATCGATTCTACCGAGGGAGAAAACGCAATGACTTTGCTAGTTACTAGGATTTGCTAGGAGACAGGTATAATTTGGATCTAATTATCCTTGTCGTTTTATATTCATATATATACAACCAGTTTAGTATCCTGGCAAGATTCTGTAAGAGGTCCTTAAAATTTTTGTTTTCCGCTGCCTGAAGGGTTGTTTATCTTACCGAATCCCAACAGTGGTATCAGAGCCAACTCTGGCTTTGTATATATATGAATTTGCAAATTCTGTGTTTTAAATCATATGTTTGATTTATATGTGGCTAGTTATTTTACTGAATGTGTTTTAGAACGTAGATCTGATTAACTTGGAGTTAATAGAAAATTTTGATTCGAAATTTTATCATGTTAATTTTTATTTTGGATTATGATTTAATTAATTGGATCTGTTTTAATTAAATCAAAAGTAATCAAGAAAACAAAAAAAAAAATTTTTAGATCCATCGGCGGTGCGCTGCGGCTGGGCGACCACCGCACGCTACTGCCTGCGGCAGCGTGCGAACAGCACGCTGGCCGCGCGTTCGACACACAGCAGCAGCCTACGGGCTGGCTGCCGTGTGCTGTCACGCGCAGCCGCATGCTGCCGTACGCGGCCACGCGCAGCAGCGGCTGCCGCGGGCAACTCACGCGCGGTCCTTGTGGCCGAGTGTGGGTTGTCCACGTGGCAGTCCACTATTGGCCGAGATATGGCTGATTTTGGTTGGACTCTAATTCTGCCTATTTTGATAAATCTGAAAATCTTGGAGATTTGTGAGATTAGGAAACTTGGAGTTTTGGATAAGGTAGGAATCTTGGAAGATTTGTAACTATCTTAATTAACCAACTTTATCAAGATAAGAATTGTAGATTACTTAGAACTCAAGTAAGAGTTAATTAATCTTAGAGATTAATTGTTAATTCAAAATTAATTAACTTGGATAATTTTTGTGAATTAAAATTAAAAGGAGCCGATAAATTTACATTTATATAATTATGTGAATTTATGCATGTTCTTGAGTGAATATGTGGATTGGTCGATTTTGCCCCTAAGCCCTGTGTAGTTTTGGTTTATTTATTTTTATGGGTTGTAATTAAATGGGCCTGATTGGTGCCCCTTGCTTGAGCAAATTAAAATGTAATAGAATAGGGCCATTTTAAGTTAGACTTAGTTTAGGCTTGGAGCCGAGAAGACCTCATGAAGACTTGGAGATCCACATGGAGGCCCATTACCTTGGAGGACATGGAGGCCCAATCAAGAAGGATATTACAAGAAGGCCCATGCATGTATGGGTTTGAAAATTGTAATAGTTAGGACATTTAATTTCCACCCTAGACTGACCAATTGATCCATCGCATGGCTCGTGATGGATCGCATAGGATGGGCAATCGATCAATCATATCTTGCTAGGTGATGAATGTTTACTTATTATTCTTTGATGTATGTCATGCATGCTTAGAATAGATAACGTAAACAAGATGAAGCATAATCTGATGAGACCTCGCACAAGAAAATTTGATAAAACCTCCAATTGAACTTTAAAATTAAATTATAATATTAAATCGAATAACGGGCGCATATGAATGGTGTCTATGGTCCGAGCCTATCCCATTACTAGGTCTTAGGCATATTGTACGAATATATCTCGATGTCTCACGAGTCGTGGGTCGAGCTATAGGAAGATAATATGTCTATTGCCTCGATGCACAGTTTAGTGCCAAGGGAGGGGATAGCAAGGTTCTAGGCGCTGTCTCACGAGTCGTGGGGCGTCTAGGATTGAACTATTTCTCTCCACGAGTATTGGACATGATTTAACGCTAGTAAGTATGGATGTCTCACGAGTCGTGGGTCCATAACGAAAAACGAGGCTAAATGAACTCAAGGGTTAGCTGCGATGGTTAACCGGCGACGTGATCACCCACCAAGTGGATCTAATAGTATGGCCAACGAGTCGTGGGTACTAGAAGATTGCATTTGGGCCTTGAGCCCGCTAGGATATTTTTATATTCCCGAAACTTATGTGGGGGCATAAGATTTTGATTAAAATAGTGGGAGTAATTTACAAATAAAAACCATGTTTGTAAATTGTGCATTTAAATTTAATCATTCGCGTATTTAATTCGTCTATCGTCTTTTATAGATATGATGACTAAAGAGCTTAGAGCACTTAGAGATTTGTCCATCTCATCACTTGAACGTAATATTTTAACTGGACCAAATCTGCACTTCTGGTCACACAACTTGAATGGACTCTTTGATGCTGAAAACATTTCATACGTTTTGTCTGTACCTCCACCCGTTGATATTTCACTCGATGTTCCTGATGAGCTTCGAAAAAGCATCACAAAATGGAAATTGGATGATAGCTTAGCTCGTGATTACATGTTGGAATATATGTCACTTGATCTGCGGTAACAACATGAGCATATGGTATCCGCGAAAGAGATTCTCTCGAATCTCAAATTCCTTTATGGGATTAGAGATGGTCGTCGCAGATTCGCGATAACGAGAGAACTCATGCAAGCAAGAAAGAGAAGAGAAACTCCTGTTGGAATCCACGTACACAAGATGATTCGACTTCTATCTGAACTCGATGATATGGGTGTCGTGATGGACAATGATTTTCGTGTGGATATAATCCTACAATCTCTTCCTAGATCATATGACAGTTTTGTCGCGGACTTGAATCTCCAAAGGCGAGAGATTACTGTGCACGTCCTGCGACAAATGCTCGAGGAACATGAAGCTTCTTTTGGAAAGAAAGCAGGGGTTGGTGATAGGACTGGGCGGCGATCAAAGTCGAGACAAATAGAAACCAGAGCTCCTTACTGCACGAGGTCAAGGGAGAGGATCAAAGTAGAGTTCTTGGAGAACTCGAAAGGTATATTCCTTGTTGAAGTTAATTTATCAATTAACTGTGCATCTTGGGTGTTAGACACTGCTTGTGGTTCTCATCTTTGTAATGATTTACAGGTGATGGGAGCAACAAGGCCACTTAGGCCTGGGGATTGGATCCTGCGATTTGGCAATGGAGCTAGAGCTGCTGCCGAGGCCATAGGCGAAGTGGAGTTAGATTTAGGTGGTAATAAGTTAGTCCTTAGGAACGTTCTTTATGTACCTGGCTTAGTGAAAAATATTATTTCTATTCCTGTCTTGGATAATGAAGGTTTTAATTTTAATATTAATAAAGGTTCCTTTTCATTATTCATGAATGATCATTTGTTTTTCACTGGTACATTGAAAGATGGACTATACACCATAGAACCACCTAAGTTAGTTATGCACGTACAACAAAACAAAAGAAAACAAGATAATAAAATTTCTGCCCAATTATGGCACGCTCGACTTGGACATATATCCAAGTCAAGGATTCAAAAGTTAGCATCATCTGGCGCGCTTGAAATCAAGCACATTGATGAAATGCCAACATGTGAACCGTGTCTTAAGGGTAAAATGGCTAAGTTGCCATTTAAAGGAAACCCTGAGCGAACCAAGCAAACATTGGACTTGATACATACTGACGTATGTGGACCACTAAGAAAAAGTGCCCGAGGTGGCTACGACTACTTCATTACCTTCACTGACGACTATAGTCGTTATGGGTATGTGTTCTTGCTGAAACACAAGTCTGAAGCCTTTGAACGATTCAAAGAATTCAAGATGGAAGTAGAGAATCAACTTGGTCATACGATAAAGGCTCTTCGTTCTGACCGAGGTGGAGAATTTCTTAGTAACGAATTTCTAAATTATCTTGTAGAGCATGGAATATTATCTCAGTGGACTCCTCCTGCAACACCACAATTAAATGGAGTAGCTGAGGGAAGGAATCGAACCTTGATGGATATGGTTCGATCCATGATGAGTGCCACTGACCTTCCTCTTTCATTTTGGGGACATGCCCTCCTCACGGCAACGAAGATACTAAATATGGTACCTTCTTAATCCGTACAAAAGACACCATACGAATTATGGTTTGGCAAGGCACCCTCATACGCATATGGGGATCTCCCGCTTACGTCAAAAAGCTAGTGGGAGATAAATTGGAAACAAAATCCACTTTGTGCTAATTCGTGGGGTATCCAGAAAACTCGATAGGATATGAGTTCTATGATCCTACAAGACAAACTACGTTTGTCTCAAGGAACGCACACTTCTTAGAGAAGGATTTCTTGGTGGACAAGAAAGAACATAACATAGAACTGGATGAGGTCTCTGAAGCTGAAAAGGCCGAAGAGGTCGAACAAGCTGACCCATCACCATAGGCAGTGGGAGAACAAGAGCATGAAAGTGCACCAGTAAGTACACCAATACTTCGTAGGTCAGAAAGACAACGTAGAGAACCCGAAAGGTACTACGGTCTGCTGCATGAGACTGGACAGTCTCTGACCGACCCAAGGACTTACGATGAAGCTATGTTGGACATAGATTCGGGAAAGTGGCGCGAAGCCATGGAATCCGAATTGGACTCCATGCACTCAAACAAGGTCTGGACCTTGGTAGATCCACCAGTGGGAGTGACTCCTGTGGGTTGCAAGTGGATCTATAAGCGAAAGCTAGGAGTGAACGGAGAGGTAATAACCTACAAGGCGCGACTAGTGGCAAAAGTATACACTCAAAGACCAGGCATTGACTTTGAGGAAACCTTCTCGCCCGTCGCAATGCCTAAATCCATTCGAATCTTGCTAGCCATAGCTGCGTGGTATAACTACGAGATATGGCAGATGGATGTGAAGACCGCCTTCCTCAATGGAGACATTGATAAGGAGATCTACATGGAGCAACCAAAAGGGTATGCATCCAAAGGAGATGAGCACAAGGTGTGCAAACTCCAGAGGTCCATTTATGGACTGAAGCAAGCTTCTCGAAGTTGGAACATCCGTTTCGATGAAACAATCCAAACTTTTGGATTCATCAAAAACGTGTTCGAACCTTGTGTGTACAAGAAGATCAGTGGGAGTACAGTTGAATTTTTGGTGCTTTACGTTGATGACATCCTTCCCATTGGAAACAATGTAAAGGTGTTATCCGAAACGAAAGCATGGTTGTCGACACAATTCTCAATGAAGGATTTGGGAGAAGCATCCTTTGTACTAGGTATAAGGATCTACCGAGATAGATCAAAAGGACTGCTGGGCCTCTCCCAATCGCAGTACATAGATAAAATACTGAAGAGATTCCGTATGGAAGAATCCAAGAGAGGATTACTTCCAATGAGACATGGTATTGCACTCTCTAAGTCTATGGCCCCAAAGACGCCTGAAGAGAAAAGCAATATGTCTCAAATACCATATGCCTCCGCTATAGGAAGCATAATGTATGGTATGCTATGTACTAGACCAGACGTGGCGTACGCATTAAGCGTTACAAGTCGCTATCAGTCTGATCCAGGAGAGCAACACTGGATAGCCGTAAAGGCAATTCTGAAGTACCTGAGAAGGACTAAGGAATTGTTCTTGGTATACGGTGGAGGAGAATTGAAATTGGAAGGCTTTACAGATTCGAGCTTCCAATGCGATGTAGACGATTTCAAGTCAACATCTGGATACGTATTCTGCCTCAATGGTGGTGCGGTAAGCTGGAAAAGCTCCAAGCAAGATACTACCGCAGATTCAACCACCGAAGCAGAGTACATTGCGGCGTGTGAAGCCACAAAGGAAGGTGTTTGGATGAAAAACTTCATCCAGGAATTGGATGTGATGCCTAGAATTGTTGAGCCCATTACTATCTTATGTGATAATAATGGAGCAATAGCGCAAGCAAAGGAGCCGAGATCTCATCAGAAATCCAAGCACGTACTCAAACGATACCATTTGATAAGGGATATCATTGGTAGAGGAGACATAAAGATGGAACGTGTCGACTCGGAAGATAATACCGTGGACCCGCTTACGAAGCCACTGCCTCAAAAGGCATACGAGAAACATCTGATAAAGATGGGACTCAAGAACATAGAAAGTTGGCTTTAGGACAAGTGGGAGATTGATAGAATAGTGTCCGGCAAGCCAACTGTATGGCTGCCATTTATTGTAATAAATAAAGGAACTATTCAATTTAGATTAATAAATGCATCTTTATTATATGGTCATCTTTATCTTATGTAATAATTATATACGCATAAGGATATAAGTCCTTAGATCACAGGGCTATGGGACAACCCGTGGACTGATCTCCAAGGCCGTGATCTAGAACATATTCAAGAGTCGTAGAATCCAATCGAGATGGGACATCGTTGGATTCGGTTAGACTCTCACTAATGTGTATACTCCGATGAACTGGAGGACGCTGGGGTCCACGAGCGTGACTGGGATAGTCGATACACATAAGTGGGTGACTTGCTGGGATGGCAAGTACACTGAATACCCCAATTAGGAAATAACTCACCATGGAAGCGGTAGTCGCATATCGGGGTTGAAGTTATTCCAATTTACAATAGTATACGAGGAATGATCCCTAAATACTTGAGGTGATAGGGTTTATCTGGTACGAGAACGTCTATACTTAGATGTGAGTTCCGACCGACTGGAGATCACCAGAAAGTCTCTGTGGATTCACGTTGGGTATAGAGGGACTCGTATGCAGGTTCATATCATCAACAAAGGCTCCATTGACCCGACTTGATAGGTTGGGAAATTCTCCTATGGATTTCTGTGAGAAATTAATTCTGGTAAAATCCTTGGCCAAGGTATCTGACGGCTTTATGAAAGTAGCTCATAAAGATTAAGTCAAAGAGAATTATTTCGAGATCAGAATGCATAAAGTCAAAACGAATTAAAAGGGAACTGATGAAAAATCCATGCCCTTAAGTATTGACTGGGAGATTGATAGATGGAGAGATTATAGCGTATATGGAAATTGTAAATGATTAAAAGGTTCACTGAATTAATTCACCAGTGATTGGGCTCCATGGGCTTATGGCCAGACATTGACCGTGGAGTGTGGGAGAATTCCCAAATTAGCAGGGGTGCTAATTTTGGAATGATCAGTCGACAGAGTGTTCGATTGATTTAGAGTATTTAATGCTCGAGTAATTAAATAAATATTTAATTATAACCCACGGCCAATTATGTGGTGAACCTACGGGGGCATACACAATACACATGAAGCGAAAGCGATGAAATGGAGAACAACTGAGTCAACTAGATCGACTGGGTCGATTGAGTTGACTGGGTCGACTGGGTCGACTGGATCGACCCAGTTGGAGCGAACTTGATCCAATTGGAATTGGATCAAGACTGGAAATTAAATTGTAATTTAATTTGTGAGTTATATAATTAAATTGGATTTAATTAATAATGGGAATATTTAATTAAATAGACTTAGAGTCTAATTTAATTAAATGAGAAAGAAATAAATTAATTGGGCCATTTAATTGAGAAATTAAATAAAGACCCAATTAATTAAATCATGTATGGGTCATGAATTAATTAGAAGACTTGGTCTTCCAATTAAAAGGGCCATGGCCCATGTAGGAGAATTAGAAGACTTGGGAGTCCTAATCCTAGGAGGATTAGGATTTTGAGATTCCTATAAGTATGAGACTTGAGGTCATATCTTATATACACTTATCAAGAGCCAAAAAGCCAAGTCAAGAAAATTCTCTCCCTCTCTCCCTAGTGAAATCGGCCGAACCCTTCTTCTTTTTGGAAGAATTTTTCGATTTCGTTTTTCGTTCCAATCTTGTTCTCTAATCCTAGATATTAATATATCCTATGTTCTAGCCGGTTAGGATATATTATATTTCGTGATATTGTGGTGTATCAACTCGTAGAGGCGCAACACGTGGGGCGCTACAACAAAGCTTGGATCGATTCTACCGAGGGAGAAAACGCAACGACTTTGCTAGTTACTTGGATTTGCTAGGAGACAGGTATAATTTGGATCTAATTATCCTTGTCGTTTTATATTCATATATATACAACCAGTTTAGTATCCTGGCAAGATTCCGTAAGAGGTCCTTAAAATTTTTGTTTTCCGCTGCCTGAAGGGCTGTTTATCTTACCGAATCCCAACAGAGTTTATACCGACCTAATCGGTTTTACTCAAAATTTTAGGTTGTTTACCAACTGTTGGTTTTAACCTATGTTGATCATTATGTCGATGAGTGTTTACCGTCCCAATCGGTTTTACTCCAAAATTTAGGTTGTATACCAATTATTGGTTTTAACCTTTGTAGATCATTACGTCGATTAGAGTTTACCGACCCAATCGGTTTTACTCCAAAATTTAGGTTGTATACCAATTATTGGTTTTAAGCTTTGTAGATCATTACGTCGATTAGAGTTTACCGATCCAATCGGTTTTACTCAAATTTAGGTTGTATACCAATTATTGGATTTAACCTTTGTAGATCATTACCTCGATTAGAGTTTACCGACCCAATCGGTTTTACTCCAAAATTTAGGTTGTATACCAATTATTGGTTTTAACCTTTGTAGATCATTACGTCGATGAGTGTTTACCGACCCAATCGGTTTTACTCCAAAATTTAGGTTGTATACCAATTATTGGTTTTAACCTTTG
The DNA here is from genome assembly GCA_034814905.1 of Penstemon davidsonii. NCBI lineage: Eukaryota > Viridiplantae > Streptophyta > Magnoliopsida > Lamiales > Plantaginaceae > Penstemon > Penstemon davidsonii. Next base: position 27,613 of record JAYDYQ010002529.1, read on the forward strand.
TAGATCATAGAAACATTGGTTCCTCTTCGTGCGTTGTTCAGGATAAAATAAGCAAAAGCTTTTATTATAATCGTAGGCATATTCATTGCTTTGAAAGGAAAATAACAGAACAGACAAAAGATTGAAAAAACTAATTTCTTGCTAATCCTATCTAATTTCTAAAACTTCTTGTTTCGAAGTCAACGACCGTAATATCTTCTGAGATTTACTGCATTCCATGTTCGAGGAAGTGGAGTTCCATCCATATGAGCTATCTTATATGATCCCTTTTTTCCGACCGAAATCACCACATAGGGACCTTCCCAATTTTGCTGTAATTTTCCCACATGTTTGGATACCTCAAACTTTTTCCCTCAAGGTCTCACTTAAGTCGACGTCGTCCTTTCTCAATTGATCATTTGATTCTTCATTGTATAATTCAATTCTAGGGCAGGGGACTAGTGCTTCAACTGGGATAACTGCCTCCGACCCATAGACTAAGCTAAACGGTGTTTCTCCCGTTGATGCTTTTACTGTGGTTCTGTTGGCCCAAATGACGCCTGGAAGCTCGTCTAACCATTTTCCTTTTGCGTCGTCTAGTCTTTTCTCGAGGGATTTAATAATCTCTCGATTTGCCACTTCAGTCTGCCCATTTGCTCGAGGATGTCCGACGGACGTGAAGTTTTGTTGTATTCCAAACTTCGAGCACCACTCTTGAACTTGTTTTCCAGCAAATTGGGTTCCGTTGTCCGAAATTAAAATCCTCGGAATTCCGAAACGACATACTATATTTTTCCAAAGAAAATTTATAACCTGAAATTGTGTTATTCGAGCTAGGGCTATACATTCAATCCATTTGCTAAAATACTCGACAGCGACCAAGACATAGCTCTTTTTTGATCTAGCAATAGAGAATGGTCCTACTACGTCAATACCCCATTGATCAAAAGGCCAGCAGATCGGGATCGAGTGCATAGTCTCTGCTGGTTGATGTATTATATTTGAATGCACTTGGCAATAATGACAATGTTTGACGTAATCCTGCGCGTCTACGTACATCGTCGGCCAACAGTACCCAGTTCTTAAACACTTGAGTGTGAGTGCACGAGCTCCACTATGATTCCCAGCTTCTCCTTCATGGATACTATGGAGGATGCTTTGGACCTGGTGCTCGGGAATGCATTTCAACAGGATTCCAGAAACAGATCGTCTATAGAGTTTTTCCTCTAGCATTGCATATCGTGGGGCTCGATATCTTGTTCTCCTAGCTTCATTTTTACAGCCAGGGAGTGTTCCATCTTTCAGATAGGTGATTAGCGGGGTCATCCAGCTGTCTGCTGCTAGGTCAATATCCATCACTTCGGTTACAGGAACATTATCGAGATCGATGGATGGCGTCTTGGAGATTAACCAGGTGATTACTATTTTAGACTTACCATCTCTTGTTCCTGTGAATCTGGATAGTTGATCGGCCCATCTATTTTCTTCACGTGGAATGTTTTGAATACCGAACTTGTCAAACTTTCCAGTCATCTCTTTTACCTTTGCCAAATACTTTATCATATTGTATTCTTTGGCCTCGTACATTCCATTTATTTGTCTCTGGATCAGCTCAGAATCTGTTAAGACATTTAAATTCTTTAAGTTGGCTTGGATCGCCATTTCCAACCCAGCGATCAGAGCTTCATATTCCGCTTCATTATTGGTTACCATGAAGTCTAGGGTGATGGCATAATTCATATCTTCACCATTTGGTCCTTGGAAAGTGATTCCAGCACCCCCCCCCCCCATCTCTACTTGATGCACCGTCGACGTGCATAAGCCATGTCAGATTATTAACGATTAAGACATTATTATCACTAGTGGATGTCTCTTCCAAACTCATTGGGATTTCAAGGAGGAAGTCAGCAAGAACTTGGGCTTTTATCGCAGTTCGCGGTTGGTATTTGATCTCATATTGTACCAGCTCTATGGCCCATTTGATTAGTCTTCCCGAGGCCTCAGGTTTCGACAAAATTTGTCTTAAAGGTTGGTTTGTAAGCACGATAATCTTGTATGTTTGGAAATAAGGTCGCAATCTTCGTGCTGATGTTACCAAAGCCAAAGCGAATTTTTCGATCACGAGATAATTCTTTTCAGCTCCTTGCAGTAATTTACTCAAATAATAAACTGGCTTGTGCTCCAAGCCGTCAATATTTACCATAACCGAGCTTACTGCTGCTCCGAAAATAGCGATGTATATGTAAAGAGGCTGTCCTTCAGCGGGTTTGGCGAGCAACGGCGGTGAGGTCAGATATTCTTTCAATTGGTCGAAAGCACGATCACATGCCTCGGTCCATTCAAAGGTCTTGGCTTTTCTCAGCGTTTGAAAGAACGGCAGGCTCTTATCTGCTGACCTTGATATGAATCTATTTAAGGCCACAATTTTTCCTACCAGGCTTTGCACTTGGGTAATATTCCTGGGAGGCTTCATTTAGGTGATAGCACGTATTTTTTCTGGATTCGCCGCGATGCCTCTTTCATGAACTAGGTATCCTAAGAATTTTCCGGATCTTACCCCAAAGGTACATTTTAAGGGATTTAGTTTCATTCCGTACTTTCTTAAATTCTGAAGCATCGATCAAGGTGCCGAATGTGGTCTTCTTCGCTCATGCTTTTGACCAACATATCATCGACGTATACCTCCATTATTTCTCCGATCAGTTCTTTAAACATCAAGTTCACTAGTCGTTGATAAGTTGCTCCTGCGTTTCTCAATCCGAACGGCATTACTACAAAACAATATACTCCCTGTTCGGTGACGAATGCAGTCTTTTCTTGATCTTTTTCGTCCATGAAAATTTGGTAGAAACCTTGGAATGCGTCCATCATACTGAAAATTGCAAATCCTGCTGTTGAGTCGACCAAAAGATCGATCCTTGGGAGAGGGTAAGGATCTCTTGGACACAATTTGTTTAAGTCCGTAAAATCGTTACACATTCTCCACTTGTTATCTTTTTTGTCACCCTTTGAGACAAGTACGACATTACACAGCCACTCAGTAAAGTGTATTTCTCTAATCTGTTTAGACAATAAAAGCCTTTCGACCTCTGCTTTTATTATTTTGTCCTTTACAGGGCCATGATTTATTTTCTTCTGTCTGACCGGTTTCGCGCTCGGATCTATCTTTAAAGAGTGGGTTATTATTCTTGGGTCGATCCCCACTATGTCCTCCGAGCTCTAGGCGAAAACATCTACATTTTTCCTTAAGAAATTGATTAGCATGATTTCTCCCTGTGGAGATAGTTCAGTTCCGATCCTGGTGATTTTGGTTGGATCATTCTCGATAAGTTTGACCTCTTTATGCTCTGGCGCACGTAGAGTCAAATCTATGGGCTCTTTTCCTTTTTTATCGATCCTTTCTGTACTAGGCAACTCAGGCTCTGGAGATTTCTCCATCGAAGATCCTACTGATTTTATTTTCGAAGGCGTAAATGGATCAATGTTCCTTTTTAAAGATAGTGCAGTATTGTAACAATCCCAAGCCATACAGTGGTCGTTGACTATTTCGCCGACCCCAGAGATTGTAGGAAATTTAATCTACTGGTGATAGGTTGAAACGACAGCTCGGAATTGGTTTAATGCCGGTCTACCTAGGATTGCATTATAAGCGAATGGTGTTTCTACTACTAAGAATTTAATCATTTTGACCACTCGATGAGGTTTACTTCCGAGGGTCACACTCAAGTTGATAGTCCCGGCTGGAACTATTTCCGATCCTCCAAATCTTACTAGCGGCGTAGCCACTCTTTGGAGAGTTATCTTTCCCAGGTTCATCTGATTTAACGCTTCGATGGCTATTATGTTAGCCGAACTCCCGTTGTCAATCAGAATTCTTTTTACGTTAAAGTCGGAGATCCTTAGTGAGACCACCATTGGAAAATCGAGGTGGTCTTCATTTACATCCCAGTTGAGGTTTCTAGGGACTTCACTTTCATCAAAACTGATTGTGTGCTTGTCAAAGCCTTTATTTTCGAGCGCCCATACTTCCTTAGGAACGACCAGTCCTTTTTCCAGGGATCGAGCTGTCTTTCGTCTTGAGTTTTGACTGTCTCCCCCTGCAGGGCCACCGGAGATTACGTGTATCGTACCATTGACTCGATCATCATCGATGTCATCTCTCCTAATCGCGCGATTGCTGGGCGATCTTTCGGGAGGGCTTCTATTTCCTTCCCTCCTTCTAGGACTCCAAGTCCTTTGTCTCCTTCGATCCGTTCTGTCTACGAATTCGTTTAACTTGCCTTGTTGAATTAACTTCTCAATCTCCTATTTCAGGTGATAGCAATCCTCGGTTTTATGACCATGAGCTCGATGGTATCTACAATATAGATCGTAGTTCCTTGCCCCAGGTTTTGCTTGAGTAATTCTTTTTGCTGGGGGAATCAAGCTATTTCTTTCTAATATTACAAGAATATCCTCCCTGGGGGTATTTAGTTTGGTATATTCGACATAGCTTATTCGATCCCTTACGTTCCTTTCTGGGGATCGAGGCCTGCGGTAGACATTAGGTCTTTTCTCAGGATTACCCCCACTAAACTCCAGTCTTTTGAAAACATTTTCCCTCCTAGGATATCGATCGTAATCCATGGCTTTTTGCATCTGTGGTCTTTCAGGCCTCCTAGATCCCGAAGTGGATGCTTTATTCTTATTCTTATCTTTGAATGAGTTCATTTCTTCTTGAGTCATATACTTTGAGGCTAGCGTCATGATTTCTGCAAAAGTTCGTGGCTGCTTCCGACTCAAGGCATTGCCAAATTGCCTATTTTTTGTTAGGTCGAACAAAATTGATATGATATAATCGATATTCGGCGAATCGATCTTCAATAGTTCGACATTGAACCTTGCGAGCCAAGTCCTCAAGGATTCTCCTTCTTGTTGGATAATAGTTCCTAGGTAACTCCTGGGGAGTTTTTGCCGTTTCTGGCTAGCGAACTGCTGCTCTAATTTGTTACATAGTTCTCTAAAACTGAAGATAGAGATAGGTGGCTGTTTTCCGAACCAGTCCAGCGCTAATCCTTCGTAGGTTGTGATCATTAGCTTCGCCGTGTACTCTGCTGAATGAGCGTATAAGTTCATGATATTCGTGAAACTGAATATGTAATCAGTTGGATCACCAGTCCCGTCGTATCTGGGAAGTCGGGCCGGTAAGGGCCCGGATGCCTGTGCTTCTCTTATTTCTTGGCAGAATGGAGAACAGGCTGCTATATTATCCTGGACCTCTCGGGAACGTGGCCAGGGTTGTCTCATGGTTAATAACCTTTGTTCCAATCGTTCCTCGACCATCCTCTCTATATCTCTTTCAGAGACTCTTCTAGTTGCTTGTCGATTGACAACTGGGGGCTCGTCCACGTCATCGATCAGGATAACAGTTTGTTCCTTGGATAAACGAGGTTCAGGTCGAGCATTGGCTCTTGCCTGATTAGTTCTTCGACCAAGGTGCCTTCCAGCTACGTTTGGTGGGGAGATTTGAGATCGTTGGTCTGCATCTGGACTCTCTGCTTGAGTTGATTGATGATCATTATTTTCCCTAGGTTCCCTGTCATTATTAACCGCTCTCGAGGGACGAACAATAGCCCTTGCTTGTTCCGCGGCTGCCGGAGTTGGTAGAATTTGAGGTAAAAATGAACTTAGAAGCTGAGCAATTTGTAGTATTTTTTCCTGGTCAGCCGATAGCGGGGGAGCAGGGACGGATCGAATGGGTGAGTTAGGGGCCTGACTCACGCTAGGGGTTTGTTGTCCTCCCTAGTTTTGATTGATGTTAGCGTTCGATGCAACATGTTCCTCCACAGGATCTAAATTTTGGTGATTTGCTGGAGGCTGCGTATTATTAGCGCTGACCCTTTGGCAATTCTCAGGCAGGCTATCCATAGCACGAGAAGGTCGAGAACTCGTGCTTCTTCCTGCGTTACGTGTGCTTTTTCTTGGATTGACCATATTTCGATCGAGTAATTAACCTTGCCCCTCGGTGGGCGCCAACTGATTTAGCCTAATTTCGTCTTAGGTTTAATCTCAATAATTTATTAAGAACAATTTAATTGTTATATTAGGGGTTTGGTTAAAGTACTCAGGATGGTGCAAATCAAGAACAAATATGAAGTTGTAAAATTGAATAAGAACAAGTATGGAGGCGAAATAAATGTAGTCTTATTGATAGGATCAATTCCCGGATCCTTAATACATTGTAATATTCGCTATTTATAATATTCATCTTGTCCTAACAGAGCTAGGAGTCCTATTAACCCTAGGAATCCTGCATGGCCTGGGAGTACCGCATGGCCCAATTAGTCTTCTAGATCGGATATTAGGTCGATCAGATACATTTTGGCAGGTCGAGCCGATCTTGCTGTCTACGCGGATCGGATCGATCTTGATTCTTCTCGAAAAAACCCTGCTCGGTTATATGTGTAAAAATAGCCCTCATCACCTAGGGTGTTGATCTCCGATAATGGAACGCAGTTTGCGAGGGAAAAGGTAGTAGAATGGTGTGAGAAGTTCAGAATTCAACAAAATTTCACATAACTGGGACACCCTCAGGCAAGCGGCCAAACTGAAGTAACAAACAGAGGAATTACAAAGTATTTAGAAAAGCATCTAGTAGGAGCAAAAAGGCAAGTGGCTTGATGAACTGCCCGTAGTCATTTGGGCAAATAGGACGACTGCAAAATCTGCAATCGGTGAGACTCCGTTCAGCCTGGTTTATGGCTTGGAGGCTGTAATTTCGATCGAAACTCTGGTTCCTTCACCACGAGTAGAATTTTTTGATCTAGAGGAAAATCAAAACTTAAGGGAACTAGATGTTGACCACGCAGAGAGTAAGCGTGATCGGGCGCAAGTACGGATTCAAGCCACTAAGGTGAATATGGAAAAAGCCTATAACAAAAAGGTCCGAGTCATATCGTTCAAGGTCGGAGAGTTGGTCCTTTAAGAAAGTCGAGGTCTCTATGCACGTCAGAAAACTCCAACCTAACTGGGATGGACCATATGTTGTGACCTCGGTCAGAAAGAAAGGATCATACAAGATAGCTCCTTTGAACGGGGATTTATTGCCAAGAACTTGGAATGCGGTGAATCTCAGAAGATAGATATGTTTTATTTTGACTATGTTTCTTGTAAATTTTTAGTTTTGTTTACATTTTGTAATTCCAAAATTCGATGTTGCCTAAATTATTGCTCGTTAACTCTGAAAGTTATTAGTTTTGGTCATTTTGATTGCATTATATCGAATATTACATACTCTTGCTTGTTTGGAATTAAAAAAGGGGGAGAGCGACTGAAGGGTAAAATCTGTTGATATAACGCTATACTCGAATTCATGTGATGGATAAAATCTTTTGATATAATCTATTGCTCGAATTAATGCGAAGGGTAAAATCTGTTGATATAACCCTATACTCGAAATAAGGTGATGAATAAAATCCTTTGATATAATTCGTTGCTTGGATTTAAAGTGATGGATAAAATCTTTTGATATAATCCATTGCTCGAATTAAAGTGATGGATAAAATCTTTTGATATAATCCATTGCTCGAGTTTATGCGAAGGGTAAAATCTGTTGATAAAACCCTATACTCGAATTACGGTGATGGATAAAATATTTTGATAAAATCCATTGCTCGGATTTATGCGAAGGGTAAAATATGTTGATATAACCCTATACTCGAATTAAAGTGATGGATAAAATCTTTTGATATAATCCATTGCTCGGATATATGTGATGGATAAAATCTTTTGGAATAATCCATTGCTCGGATATATAGTGATGGATAAAATCTTTTGATATAATCCATTGCTCGGATATATAGTGATGGATAAAATCCTTTGATATAATTCATTGCTCGGATTTAAAATGATGAATAAAATATTTTGATATAATTCATTGCTCGGGTTTTATGTGATGGGTAAAATCTTTTGATTCCATTGCTCGGATTTAAAGTGATGAATAAAATCTTTTGATATAATTCATTGCTCGGATTTAAAGTGATGAATGAAAACTTTTGATATAATTCATTGCTCGGATTTAATGTGATGGATAAAATATTTTGATATAATTCATTGCTCGATTTTAAAGTGATGGATGGAATCTTTTGATCGAATATCCTTACTAAAGTTCTTCATTGGGCTAGTTCGAACTTAAACCAATTAAAGAATTGGAAAAATTCATTTGAAGTTTTATTTCTATTCGAATTCGGAGGTCGGAAGAAAACATTGTTATAAAACACAATTTTTATTAATAAGACATCAAGTACAAGATTGGATTACATGTTTGATCGAAAAATCGATCTAAGTCCTGATACAATGTCTAGAAGTCCTATACTATGGAGCCGACTCGTCCAGTAGACTTGTAGAAAACGTGTTGTTGATCATCGATCACAACTTTCAAACTTTTAAAAGTTTTTGTGTAGCTTCTATGAGGTAAAAATTGGAGCATTCTACTGCTCGATGAAGGCCATACCCCAAGGAAGCCTGGAATGTTCGGCCATAGTTTTTGCACATAATGGCAATCATGCTCCTTAAAAGCGGGAGACGGCTGCGATTGTGTTCGGAGAATTCATGGTTTTTGAAAGAGCTCCTTTTTCCAATCCCACCCATATTAATGATGAAAATAGCTCGATGTTTTTCCGTTTGAAAGGAATTTCAAGGATTGGGTTTTCGAACCTCATGATCGGATGAAACATACTGAGGGAAAATGTGATGAAGAATGGAAGTGTAGATAGGCCCATTTTATAGGCGAAGGTTGGGGATCTAATGATTGAAAAGTGCCGAAATCAACAGTTCAATGGACGCATTGATTGCATCCAACTTCCTAACTACCCGGCAAAATAAATGCAACTCCTCAACTACCAGCCTTTTTTAATGCACTTCTGACTTTTCAACTACCCAAATCACTAAGTGAAGTAGGGAGCTCGGAAAAACGTCCTCGAACAAACATTGAAATAACCTTGAGAATGCAAACACGTATGTTAAAATTGAGAATACGAGAAAAGACTTATTATTGCAGAACGGAAAATACGAGTACAAATTGATAAATTCATATTACAACACTTGTTTTCAGACAATTAAATTAACTTGTTATCCTCGAAAATTTTCTTGAGTTCGGCGCTTCTAGCTGCGTATCCCCGATCATACGCTTTTCTCACGGCGGTCGGATGCTTCCTTGGCTTGCTCTAATAGAACTCGAATATGATCCATTTCCTGGTCAAGTTTGCTCTTTTCAGTGGAAAATTGAGCGTCCTTATGTTTTAGAACAAAGTCTTTTTCAGACTGCAGACTCTGCTCGAGCACTTTCATCTCTGCAAGTGCTTTCCGAAGAGCTTCTTCAACCTTGGCCAACTCAAGCTGAGCCTTGATCTTTTCATTAGCCTCAGCTTTGCTTTTGAGCCCGAGGTTAAAAATGTGTTGCTCGAGCTGCATAAGGATGTACATATTCAAACAAAGGGAACAAAAAGATAGCAAAAACAACAAAGTAATAAAGACATAAGAACTTACAAATTGAAGCTACTTCGAGCCAGATTGAACAACTTTCCAAACACTGGATTGGTTGAGTCTCTCCTGGTCAGCAGGAAGAATGTTGTTAATAGACATACTCCAGGAGTAACTTTCAGGAACCCCGTGGTCGGAAATCATTGCATCGAACGGAAAACCATCAACCCGAGGCCTTTTCTTCAATTCTTCATATTGTTCGGTCAAGGAACGATCATCTAATGGAGGACGACCTGAGGGATAAGGTGCCTTAGATTTACCCCCCAATCGCTTGGCTAAACTAGGAGAATCCGAAGAAGAGGTTGTGGTGTTTTTCCCCAATATAGGAATTTGTAATTGGCGATGGGAGCAACCTGCATTTGCGAACCAATTTTGTCGTGACTTAGGTCCTCTAAAGGTTTCATGGTACCCGCTGGTTCGGAAACAAGCTCCTTAAGTTTTGAAGTTGGGATGAGCTTCTCGATCTCTTCCTCCGTTTGGTTCAACTTTGAAGGAGGTATAACAACGTGACCAGGATTTCCGACGGGATTTTTAACTTTGTCGATCACAAAGTTAGAGGTTGGAACAGACTCAGTTTTCTGATCGGGTTTTGTTATCTCATCGGTTCCCGTCAGATCTACCAGTGGAGCATCGACTTTATGATCGGCTTTAATTAGACCATCATCCTTCTTCGGCTCGGTATCCTTTGCTCATGTTGGGAGGTAGACTTACTGGGAGTAGGCTGGCTGGTCCTTGCCTTTTTAGATCGACGCTTTTCTCCTTTTTGGCTTAACAAATTTATCCGAACTAATGACCTGATTGCCAATGAACTCATCATCGTCGAACAAAATGCGAAGGGTAGGATAAAATTTTCGAACACTTTAGCTCCAATTTTCGTTTTCTAAGAAGGGGTAAGCAAATGAACTTTTGCTAGGCAATATATATAGAGGGGAGTGGAAATTGCACTTTACACCCAAACCGTTGAGATTCCCCAGGGAGTGTGAGTTCGAAATAGAGATTGAAATGATTAACTTGTAGATGCTCCGAGAAGGACGAGTCATGTCATCAAATACAAAAATGTCTAAGTGATGAATCTTGCAGATAATCTCGGAGATCAAAGTAATAAGTTGGAGATGCTCTGAACAGGATGAGTCATGTCATAAAAGATAAAAATATCTAAGTGATGAATCTTGCAGTTAATCGCAGAGATCGAAATAATAAGTTGGATATGCTCAGATTAGGACGAGTGATGGCATAAAAATAGAATGTCTAACTAATATATTTTGGCAAACAATTGAACTTACGTCAAGTAATAAAGCTCAACATTATAAAAGACGTTATAGATAATGTAAAGGAAAGCTAATTATATTCAAGAAGTGTAATTTCAAACACATGAGGAATGAACATTCCGAGTAATGCAAAATAGGAAAGCTACAAAAGTTTTAAGTACAGTACATTCCTAGTCTACTCGGAACCATCATCACTATCTTCGGAGTCTTCATCGGCACCTTCTTTGTCGGCATCTTCTCCGTCGACATCTTCATCGTTGTCCGAACTCTCATCTTCGGAAAGGTCAGGATTTTTGAATGGTTTTCCAAACTCCTCGACCAGGTCAGTAAATTCATGTTCCCGCCAATTAGTGCTGCTCGACGCTTAATCAGCGTATGGAAGACCTTCTTTATTCTTTCGGATATCAATATTTTTCAAGTAAGTCTCCATGTCATCAGGAATGACTTTCGCAGACACAAGTTGTTGAATACCCTTAAAGAAGGTCGTTTTCAATATGCCACCAACCCTTCTTCGAGCAATAGCGTCGAGGACAGGAGACCTCATAAATTACTTCATTGTCTCCAATTGCTCATGCTTCAACTGCTCGTTCTCCTTCTTCAACATCTCATTCTCCGACTCAACAATACTTTGGTCCTGTACTGCTCGAACTATAGAATCTTCAACGCCCTGCGTGTATTTTTTCTGAGCATCAGCTAGAGCCGCTGTCAATTCTTCGACCTTAGAGCAGAGAGAAGCATTTTCGTCTTTAATCCAGCTTGGATACCGGCAGATTGATTATCAAGCAGGGCACTCTTATAGAGAGAATGCAGGAAGAGGTCTTCGGCCTGTAAAAAAAATTATTATAACGAGAAAGAAGTAATTTCCGAGCAAAAAATTATCAGCAAAAAATTAAAAGGAAACTTACATCTTGATAAGCTCGGCTAAACTCCTCCAAAACATCTTAGTCAGTGCGAGTGAAATATTCAGTTTGATCTTTACCGAACTGCCCGGTCATGAAGATCCTCATAGATTTATCCGAGTTGTGCTCCCCTTTGGGCTCGTGCTCGGTAAAGATAGTTCCATCTTGAGTGAATCCCCCAACCCTTCTCCCTTTGAGGTGTTCTTGGATAAAATCGATCACATCCGGCTGGGGTCGACCTCGACGTCCGTGGAGAATTTTTCCATAGCGCCACCTCATAGTTTTTCTCTTTTTAGCTAAAGGAGGCTTGTTGCTCGATGCCTCATGAACTCTCTTTTGAGCTTCGTTACGAGCTTCTAAGGTCTTTAGGGTATAGAGGCTATATCCCATCTCCGAAGAAGGAGCTATGGTCGATGATGCCGCCGAGGAAGATGCAGGATGTATAATGGTTAAGGGATCAACATTTCATCCCCATCTTCTATCTCGACCTCATCGTTATTTTTCGGAGCTCAAGACTTAAGCTTTCGGGGCTGTCCTTGGTTTTTCTTCGAGGTCGAAGCAACGGTGGTCCTGATCACCGACGCTCGAGTGGCTTCGACCATCACGCCTAAATATAATTTTTTTATTGAAAGTTAGTGTTTGAGGCAGGAAAAATTAGAAAGAAAATTGGACTCAAACGTAAAAGTTACTTACTTAGAGCACGATCGTCGGCTGCGATCAGAAAAGTCGCAGTACTTAGATTGGCTTTTCTCAGCACCGGTTCAAGAACCAAAGCAGTAGCCTGGTACAGATCGGCCAACATGGGAGCTAGAAATTTCTCGGACAGCGCCGCATGTAATTTGGTCTAGATCGAGTGCTTGCCGAAGGATTAGTTGCTCTGCCAATTCCATTTGAAACGCACGGGTTTCGAGCATTCCTTGACCGGTTGCTAGTGTGTGGGCTCTCGGACGAAGAAATAATTATACTTCTAGGTGGAACTATTGCTCGAAACCATGGAAGAAAGGATCGACCTTTTGGCTCGTTAAGAAAAATAGTAAAAACCCGCGTCCGAAGCACCTGAATTGCTGATTTTGAAAATCTGCCAATAGTTTTGAAAACTGGCATCTTTTCCTTTAGTTTCCATCAATGCAATGAAAGCAATTATATATCCGATCGAGTTCGGAACGATTTGAGAGGGAGCAAGGTTAAAATTCTACAATACTTCTTGCAGCAGGGGGCAAAACAGAAGTCGAAGCCCATATTCGAACTGTTGTGCATAGAAGGCCCTACAGTCCTCTGGAGGATCGTTTGCCTTTTGACCCTCGGTTGGAATTACAATCCAAAATCGACTGGAAGGTATTTGTCGTAATCGGCCTCCACCGTCGACAGATCTGTTTCCGGGCTATAGTTGGAAGGTATATTTTGGACTTGCTGCTCGGTGTGTTGGAGCTTGCTCGGATTGTCCTTTACCTTAAGAGGGTTAACCTTTACGGTGGCGTTCCTAATAGTATACTTCTCTTCAATGATATGCCCCACTTCAGGATTCTCATTGTGTTCTTCTTTGTTTCCTTCCTCTGCATGTTCGGTATTTACTTGTTCTGAGGAAGGAACTACGATGCTCGTTCCGACCTCTATAGTTGTGACAGGTTTTCGAGCCACCGGAATGACTTCCTGTCTGGTTTCTTCCGCTTCCATTGACGTCTCTGACGATGTTTCTGATGAGGTCTCCGAGCTTTCTGAGCCCTCGTCCCTGACTCAGAGCTCGTACTTGAATCTAGAGCTGTCTCTGCTCGAGGGGCTTGATCGATTAGGTTTTCTTCGACTTCACTCATGGATGGAGATAATTTTTGGAATGTAAGGCAAATGACCATTTGCAAAAGGAATCTTTTGATGATGCAATGGTTGTTTTTCTCGAACAAATATCTCCGAGCGAGCTAATCAGTAATTATGGTAATTATATTTTTACGGGGTCAACGTATTTATACGAAGGTTTTAAGGAAATTGCATAACCAGTTCGAAAATAACCGCGACGATTTAAATTTTGCCCAAAATTTGAAGGAAAAGTCAAAATGACCCCTCAACTTCAAGCAATGTCATGAAGCAAGAAACTAGGAAAACAATTGGACTTTCCAGAGAAAATTATTTTGAACTTCTCTGACAAGCTCCATCCCGTCTTGCGCTCAGAAATGATATTTTTGAGGGGAGGGTCTTAGAGTAAATTCAGTTGGTATAACTCTCGGGCTTGAGCAAGCATTGGAATCATTTCGCGATATAGCAATAGGATTCCCGAACGTAAAAATATAAGATTGTCGACCACCGCATCTTATGGATATGTGCTCTTTTTCCCTTGATCGGTTTTTATCCCAATGGGTTTTTTCGAGAAAGATTTTTAACGAGGCATATCCAATGCACTTGGATAGTCGATCCATGGTTACTTCTCTGAGCTTGATCTACGCTTATGCTCGAGAAGTTGGGGGGGGGGGGGTAATTGATGAGGGATATTTCTTAGTATCCAAAATAGGAATCATCCCTCAGCTCCATACACCTTTCAGATCTACAAGGCTACGAATTCCGATCTCAAGACGCTGCCAAGATCGCGGACCTGTTTCCGAGCATAGAACTTCCGAGCTACAAGTTGAGTTTGGCACACGACCTGGGCTGTGGGCCGAGACATATTCTAGTATGGAAGGATCACCTAATCCCACATACACCTATACATACCAAGTACATTTAATGACATAGGGTACGCTTTCCAAGGTAGACAACTCGAATTAGCAAGATAGGAATCTGTGTACTCATCTTGTAGCTTACGGCATCCTGTAATTCTTGAATAGACCTTGTAATTTACATTTATTGAGATCGGAATGCATTACTACGCTATTACTTGCACTTGATTTTCTACTATTCTTGCTATTTTTATCCTGTACGAATTTGAGCAGAATCAATCACAATAATAATAAAAAGTGGACTGATTAACATAATTAATGCATCTTTTTAGTAAAAAAAATTACTTTTTAAAAACATCACCGCGTCACCAAATGCAGCCAGAACACATAATGTACAATGAGTTTTAACGAATATTATGTCTAAAAAATTAGTTCTACAAGCATTAAAATGTTGGATATTTCTACAAACATATTAAATCACTTATTAGTGGGGAAAATACAAGATACTTCCCTGTGTTATACGAAATCTACACGAAAATAATTTGTGAAATTTTTATTACACCGAACCTCCTTGTACCTTCAAAAACTCTGCATAAAACACCCAATTTGTAAAATATAGGTCATTTTGGATCTTCATATTTGAAGAAACTATTTTATAAATATTTCATGTGAAGTTGTAGTGACCAATATGAAGTATTTTAAAAATAGTTTCTTGAAGTATATCGATCCAAAACAACCTATTTTTTCACAAATTGAGTGTTTTATACAAGGTTTCTAAAAGTAAAAGGAGATTTGACGCAATAAAAATTTCACAGGAGAGTTTCGTGCAGGTTTTGCATAACACAGTGGAGTATTTTGCAGTTACCCCTTATTAGTGGAGCTAATGCCAATTTACCCTGTCATACTAAAAATATAACAGGAAATTAGAATATAGTTTTACAAAAACTACAAAGATTTGTTTTATTAGAGGCTGTTAAACTAGTATAAGGCAACATCAAAAAGGTTTTGAATAGTTGTTCCTCCCATAGTCGTAAAAGAAACCACCTCTCTTTTATCTGTATATTTTCTTTGTCAGAAGAATGTTTAGAACGTGAAATTTAGAATCTAATTACATGGTTCTCTTGTGAAGTATAAACAACTAACCGATGTTTATTGAGAAATAAAACAAACCATGTTTTGCCATTGCATGTATCATGTATGAATTCTTGATTTTCATTTCTCTACACTCCTTAGCCAAGGAAACAACTTTTCTAGGCCTCTTTGGTACTCCACATGCCTTTAAGAGCCTGAATAATTCATTAGCCCCTTAACATATCATTTTTTTAGGTGCCAATTTTGGACAGGAAAGGCAATTTTCAAGATCCCATCATACCCTTTAAAGGACTGTTTCTTGTAGCTCTGAGTCGATTAAGAAATCATCTAAAGTGGCTAGAGATTTCAGCTGTCGACCAAGAGAAGCAATTGTCTTTTGGCACTCGGCAAATTTACTAGCAGCAACAGCCAATTCTTTATCCTGATTAAGTTTGAACTCTTCAACAATTGTTGATTTATGAAGCAACTTCAAATTTGATAGTTCAGTGTCCAATATCTCGCACTTTGCAAGAGCTTCATACGAAATTTTTCTTTCTTTATTGAGCTTTTCTTCTAATGCACCAATGCTTGAATGCAAGGTTTGTAGCTCACTTTCCCTTACTTTGACTTCCGTGTTGACAATGTTGATCGCTTCATTTGATTTAATCAACTGATTTTGTATTTGTACAAGGTTCGTCTCTGCTTCATCTAAAAGCATTGTTGTATTCTTAAGCTTTACTTCTGTAGACTTCTTTGCTTCATTAGCCAAAGAAAGCTGAGTACTTAGGTCCAATAACTTCACCTCGTTTTGCTTAAGCTTAATTTGGCACTCATTTAGATCAATCTCCAACTTCACTTTCTCTTCTTCCACCTTCTTTAATTTCTCTTCAATTTCTCTTGAGGGCTTTTCACTACATGGCTCTTGAATCGCGGCAAGCCTCTCCATTTCTAGAAAATCATCCATTAGATCAATCTCAATCGATGGAGCAATTAGACTTCTTCCAAGACTTCTTTCATTCTTAGAAGTGTTGCTTTCATTTTCACTAAAAAGTGTTGATTTACGAGACGCGGCTTTAAGTCTCAAACACTCGGCTTCAAGCTTGGCTATCTTTTTTATGTTGTTAAGATGATGTTTGCTAGCAACTTCATTAGCATGGGTACTTAGATCCAAATCTTGGGCTTTCGATTGGAGCTTGAGCTTAAGAATTGAGTTCTCTTTCTCTGCAGCTTCGAGTTTAGAGTTAACATCAGAGAGCATCATAGTGTCAATGCCATTATTTGTCTTGGCATTTTGAAGTTGAGAAATTTGGTTTTCAAGTTCCGATTTTGTGGATTCCCACTCGGAACTTTTCTTGATAACGGCATTGTAGATCTTCTCTTCTTGCTCTTCTCTTGCTTGCCTAAGCTGTCTCAAACACTCCTTTAGAGCTCCATCTAGATGACCAACACGTTCTTCGAGGTTTGAATTCTTGTGAGTTAAGACATCTACTTGTTTCTTTAGTACCAAAACTTCATTCTCAGCTCTCTCCCATCCTAGAAATATTACTCAAATTGAAATCAATTCTAGCATGTAAAAGAAGTTCATTTGGGAGAATTACTCAATCTGAATTTTAGTGTAATTACATTGACCACCCAAACATGGTGGATTCACAATCCACTACCTTGTCCACTTGGCTACATCCGCCCCTTTTTTTTTAGGATTTTTTAACATCTTTTTATTTTTAAGATAAAAAATAAAATTTCTATGATTTAATTTATATTCTTTCTTATAAAACTTCTAAAAGAAAATACTACTTTAAAATTTATAAGAAAATAAAGGAGCAATAACCCCTCATTGATGTTTGAGAAATTACTCGAACTACCCTGAGGTATTGTATTCATTACAATTACCCCTTACATCATTAATTTCATAAAAAAAAGTTTGAATTTCAGAAATATCCCTGTATACTATCTCAGATATCACAAATCTCGAGATGTAAAACCGATTTCAGCCATTTTTTCACCCATTTTTTCATCGATTTCACACATTTTTCACCGACTTAGCCCAATTTCATCCATATTTTTTAAACAGCTTCTCCCGTTTTTCACATAAAAAGTTTTTTGATGACGTCAGCATGCACCGTCAGAAATTAACGTCACAAAGGGGATAGTTGAAATGAATCTAATACCTCAAGAATAGTTTATGTAATTTTCCAAACATAGAGGGTGGTCAATATAATTACACTAAATTTCAGGAATTCTACTTAATTTGTAAACCAAGAGAGAGAGGGGAATATATAATTATACCAGAGACAGCTTCTTCTGCAACTTTAGAATGCTGCTTGACTAAGTCTTCCTTGTCACGAAGATCATCGAGAGCTTCAGATAGTTTTTCTGATAGTGTCTTATTAACACTATCATTGAGTTCTTCTTCATCACCTAGTACAGCTTTAGATGTGACTTCAGGGGATTGGATATTGTTCTGTACGGAAACCAAACATTTATTAGTCACTTTTATCAGATTAAAACAATCCTTTACAATGAGTAAAGATTATTACATAATCAGGGAGTTAATAGCAATTTACCCCCTGTGATATGCATAATATTCGCCTTCCTGTGATTTTATAAAATGTATTTTAGTCTCCTATAATCTTAGAAAAGTTTCACACTGCCTACATGACATTTTTAAACTTTGAAAAAATACGAACTGACAAAACTACCCATCTTATATGTGACACTTTACCCCCGTGCTATGACAAATGTGCACTTTACCCCCTATATTATGATAAATGTGGCACTTTACCTTCCTGTGTTATGATATATGTTGCATTTTACCCCCTTATGTTACAAAAAAACTTTTATGTCCCATCTCAATTTCAGCGAGTGAGTTACATTCTCTGGTTGAAGGAGGTAAATTGCTTCTTCAAAATTTTCACAGGGGGTAAAGTTGTCTTTTTTAAATCACAGAGGGAGGTAAATTGAACATTACACATATCACAAGGGGTAAATCGGCATTAGCTCCATAATCAGGCAGTCGAACTAACATTTCTATCTTCTCTCGAAATCGTAAAGCCCATAGTATGCATGCTTTTGCCAATGCATTATGAACATAGTCATATTCTTCCAAATTCACTAAAGCAATGTTTTACACTTGAATAGCCATATGATTTGCTTCAAGTAAGTGTCTTACTCCCTAAAATCTAATAACCGAACAAAGGCCAAATGAAGGCGTAGGCGGCTTGAATTGAACTTGTCAAAGATCATGTGGACCTACAGAGTACAATATTCCTTTGGAGCGAAGTGAAGTTTCCCTTGGGTTTATATTGGGGCAGACATGTAGTGATGGTCAAATATATATAAACTGATTGATCTATAAAAGAATGAGAATGAGCCCATATCTCAATAATTGGAGGCAGATGCTAATAATTGTAGCTGGGGAAAACTACTTTTCACAGAAGAAAAGAAAAAGGAAATTTGTGGTCCAACTACAACTAACAAAGTGGTCCATTTTTCATAAACAGATAGATAGACTAGCATGTGATTGGAATGACGTTCGGTTTGTGACCAAAACTCAAACCTTCAAGCATTCAAAAAGACCAATTTTATGATTGTGAAACTCCATGCTTCAATGGTGCAGTGAAATGCATATATGTACATGAATAATGAATTACCAATCTCTTCCCAAAGCCATTTTAACTACTACTCATTTGTTGGTTTTCGTTTTCATGAAGCCCTCTTGACAAAAGAAGAGTGAGTGGGAAGAAACGAAAGCCCAACCGCGAATTCAAGTCCTCATATATCAATCATATTATATTGGGTGATTTACGACCAGATCTCTTAACGTTCGAAATTACAAAGAGACTCCCCTGGTTTAGACAATGTACCAAAACACCTCTTACAGCTTCAACAAATCGTACAAAGACACCCCTACAACTTATGAAAATATTTACAAAAAACCCCCTGTAGGGGTGTCCTTGTAATTCTTGGAACCACAGGGAATTTTCTGTAATTATGGTAAACCTCAGGGGTCGGAGTGTAAATCACCCAATATTTAAAGACATCTTCTTTAATATGGGAATTTTGAAGTATATTTGATAAGGCTAGAAATATAGCAATTAGCCATTCCATGCCTTATGAGAAAACTACAAAATGCAAGTTTAGGAGCTTCAAGGCCTTAGAGATGACTACTATTATGCTTCAATTATATTATTGAGAAATTTGAAGCTAAGTATTTCAAGTTCATAATAACAAATCCTTATCGCCTGTTTGGATAATTTTGATTTAGTATGGATTTAATATTTATCCTTCTAGCTAAAATAATGATATTGAAATCCACTCATTTGAAATCATTTCTTCAAATCCTACATCAAATCCAAATCCCTCAATCTTAGAATTCCCAATAAACCAGTTTCCCTAAATGCATATTTTACTCTACAACATTGAATAAAGTCACCAAGATTCAATTAACTAACCATTTTCTTAAAAAAAAATTAACAAACCTGATCACCAGAGAATCTTCCTGAATGTGAAGAGGCAGAGCCTGAACTCTCAGTTTCACCACTTGGACTCTTCTCTGAAGACTTTCGCCGCCATAGCCAACTCCTTCTGTCCATCTAAGGAACGAACAAAATGTTTTTGTACTCTCTCTCCTTTCTTAAACAAACTTCATTCAATTTTGAAATCCATAACTATTTCTTAAATATGAGCTTCAGTCCTTGATAAGGAGAAATTGAGCTCTATAATTTCAATGGCTACATGACAAAAAAGAATAATATTTTGAACAATAGGAAGATATTGAAAAAAAAATGATAAAAATTTTGGTGATATATGAAGCTTTGCTTTGAATTCACTCCTTAAATCAACCAACCTAAAAAAATATAAAAAAATATCTGGTAACGTTTTCACATCCCCGAAAAGATTATCATAATATGAAATCGTGAATAGAGAGAGAAATCCAATTTGGACAAAGCAGAACAGTTTGGACAACTACTCTGATGGGCACCTTTCAATTTCCCACCACTATCAACACGTACAGAGAGAGAAAAGAAAAAAAGTGATGTACGACCGGACCCCTAAAGTTTAGTCCGTGTTACAAGAATCCCCTCACATTTTAAAAATTACAAGGAAACCCCATATGATTTATACTATGTACCAAAACATCCGTTACAATATTTTATAATCCTTACAAAGACACCACAAAAAACTTCTGAAAATATTTAAAAAAAATCTATAGGGGATGTTCTTATAATTTCGGAACTATAGGGGGTATATGTAATTATGATAAACCTCAGGTATAATTATCCGAAAAAAAATGATGGGGAGTCAACAATAATAATAAAGCTTGAAAGTTTCCCTTTAACATCTCCAAACAAAAACAGAAAATAAGCGTGACCCACTTAAATGATGAACTTTGTCTTCCAAAAAAAACTAGACCCACTTAGAGAAATTATCGAGAAAAGCCTCTCCAACGTAAAAAGCACCTTTAAGGCTCCTTCACGTGCATAATTATCCACAAAGTGTAATGAGCACGAAATTTCTTGAAATATTACCTTGAGAAAAACAGAGTAAACAAAGAGACGGAATTGAGGCAGAAGAATGATCGGATTATACTGTGAGATGAACCAGAAATGTAGTTGTATAGGTGTGGAGTAATTTCTTGAAATTGTATTTAATTTTTATGTGTTTTTTAACTCTTGTGGGAAGGTGGGGGGAGCGTGTTGAGTGAAGACAAAGACTTTGTTGAATTATTATTTTGCGGGCAATTATTTGGGATTTTTGCACTCTGCACCATCAAAATATGGAAAATGTGCACTTTGCACCATTAAAACTCAAATACGAAATATAGCATATATCACCCTTAAATTAAGAATAACTCAAAAATTTACATCCCTGTTTTTTAAGAATAATTGTTTAACCTAGTCAATTATAGCAGGGGCAAATTAGATAACTCGAATTTTATTCTTCTCTAAATTCAAAGCATGAATCCTAATTATTATTATTTTTTTGAGAAAAAAGCTTAAAACCTAATTAATTGCTCATTTCTCTTTATCTTTAAGATTCAAAAAGATGGGATTTGCTTCTCCAACTTCATTACAACATCCCAATTTTTATTTCTGATTTCATTCGTGAGTACAGAAAAATCATGACAATAATATATAAATAATAAATCTGAACAAGCGATTTACACGTCTGGACTAAAGTTAGATATTAAGTGCATATTAAATTTATGGTAAGTAAATTTTAATACAGACTACTTTCATTTGAGTTAAAACTTAAATATTATTTATATTGAATTTCATCATCTTGTGGATTCCGAACAATAAATGGAAATTTTTGGTCTAGTGAGTGGACATATTTGTATTTTGCTCAAATCTCGATTTAATTTTTTGTCCACTTCTTTTTCCTTTTTTCATCATCCTATTTTTACATTAAAGAGAACAATGAAAATTGAGTTATCTAATTTGCCCTAACTTTGTTGACTTGGTTAATCAATTGCGCTAAAAATATAAGGGGTATAAAAATTATGGAGTTATTCTTAATTTGGGAATGATTAGTGATATTTTTGAGTTTTTCGGGTGTAAAGTGTCAGTTTTTTCTATTTTGGGAGTGCAAAGTGCTAAATCCCCAATTATTTTCTCTTTTTCAAACCGAGATTGCGATATTCGCGCGCCTGATGAACAACAAAGTAAGGAGCAGTATTCAATGGGAAACAGCTGATTAGTGGGAACCACAACGTACAATTACAAACATATTCTTTTATTTCCTATTTTTTCTTATGGATATACGATGGAGAAATATAAATTTGAGCTAAAAAAACAACTCGAAAATTCATTAAAAAAAAGGTATCCTTAGATATGGTGTTGCACCTATCATGCGAAAAGTGTTGGTAATTTTATGGGGTAAATGCAAAATACTCTCTTGTATTATGCTAAATCTGCAAGAAACTACCTTGTGAAATTTTTATTGAGTCAAACTTTCTTGTATTTTCAAAAATCCTGCAAACAACACTCAATTTATAAAAAATATGTCGTTTTGAATTAAAATATTTCAAGAAACTATTTTTAAAATATTTCAAGTTGGTCCCTACAACTTTACGTGATATATTTTTAAAATTACTTCTTGAAATATGTCGATCCAAAACGACCTATTTTTTAAAAATTGAGTGTTTTTTGTAGGGTTTTTTAAAATACAAGGAAATTTGGCGCAATAAAAATTTCACAAGGTAGTTTCTTGCAGGTTTTGCATAACATAGGGAGTATATTGCATTTTCCCCTTATTTTATTAAATAGTGTGATTCAAAATTAATAAAATATTTAAATATTAAAAATACACAATATTTCGTTTAAAAAGTTGTGTATGAAGAGTTGTGACTATTCCTAAATGGTCATTATTTATCTATATATAGAGAATATTTCTTCATTTAGAATACATATTAACGACACATTATTAAGACACATGTTGGTCCCAAGTGGTCAGATGAGGTCTAGTGGGGGGGGTTGAATAGACCTCTGAAAACTTTCATAAAATTTTCAAACTTTTCTTATCAGCAGAGTAAGCTGATCAAGAACTCATAAGACTACTTAGCTGATTGCGCATTTAGCTTAATCAGTTTAGTTGACCACTCGTCTGATGTAACTTATCTGATTCAAATATTATCATAGTTTGAAATACTTGTTTGCAGCGGATTTATCAAGTGTTTAGAATTTTTATAGTGTTATATGGATTAAAATCATTTAGTCCACTCTTCCAAGTCACTTAGATATTGGGTACTATAAACATACAGTTTACAATATACACTACTTGTGCAATTCAACAAATGAAAAGCCACAAGTTCATAGCAAGAAATAACTAAGAAATCATATTCTCCGAAGCTAGATCACTCACTTAGATGGATCTACACTCCTCACAACTATCTCTGTTTACAGAAATCACTTAGATTTTGTATTTGGGTTTGGTTTCAACTTCGACTTGAGTCAACTGATGACTAAGTTGATAAGTGTTATGTTTTCTTGAGTTTGAGACTTAGAGGGATTTGATCTTGAATAAAATTCTCTCAATGCAGTTGTGTTGCTTCAGTTGTCTCTAACTCTTGAATTGTTGGGATTTTCGGGGTATGATTGTCAAAACAACAGTGCGGAATATTAAAAATTTTCATACACCGAGTCCCTAGGATTTATTTACTAGCACATATGAACAGGTTGAATTTATTTTAGCAAGCAATTACTAAAATAAACAGGGTGGTAAATGCAATTTACCTCACCACAGGCAAGGTGGTGGTTTCTTCGGTCTTCTTTTCGGATCACTAGAGCACCCCAAGTGTTGTGCCTCTAGAGATAAGTCCACACCAGCTAGATCCGTGATTGCTTCAGTCCTCAGGCTCAGAACTAGGAAAGAAACACGTCAGATTCAAGAGTTGGATCAAGATCCAACTCTAGATGAAGATGTAGAAGGTAGAGAGAGGAAGTGCACGACCAATCTACACAACCACGGCGGCGGTGTGGTTATTTTGGACGGTGGCGGCGGCGGCGGCGGCTAGGGCAAAAGGGAGGGGGCGGCGTCTACGAGGGAAAGAGAGGCTAGGGTTTGTGTTTTTCTTGCTTAGGGTTTTGAGTCTCCAAGACTCCTATTTATAGTTTACATCAAACCCTATCTCTCCTTAGCTAATGGGCCATTAGTTAAGTTGGTCCATCCCTCCTATTTAATAAATTCTTTAATTAAATAGCCCAGTCATTTAATTAACACTTTAATTAAATGGCCCATTCATTTAATTAACACTTTAATTAAATGTTCCAATAAATCTAATTAAAGATTTAATACTTTAATTAACCCTTTAATTAATTAGATAATTCTAATTAATTTTCTCTCTCCTAGAATTAACCCTTTAATTCTTTTACTTTGATTTAACCCTTTAAATCAATTCTTTCTACAATTGACTATCACAGTTCCAACTGTATTGTGTGTGACTCTCTAGGTTCACCATCAATTGGCCGCAGGCTCATATTTCTGTGATTTAATTAACGAGCAATTAATATTTGATTAATTGCTCCGATCAATAAACTATTTTTAATTGACCACTCCAGAATTAATCTCCCATTAATTCAGGAGTACCCACACCTCATGGTCGATGTCTAGCCACAAGCCCATGAGGTCCAACTTCAGGTGAATTGACATTAGTGAACTTCACCTCTTATAAGTACCATGTACATACGGTCCTTCTAACGACTAATTTCCCGATCGAGACCTAGGGTGTGTGAATTAGTCAGCACCTCTAATTATCTCGATTCTATACTTTCTAATTCTGGATAATAATTCCAGTGTGACTGCTAAATTTGGAAACCCCTTTCCAAATCCGTCACCGACCATGGCCATGGATTTCTAGGAATGTATTATCTAAGAACGTACAGGAAATTCTCTCATTCATTACAATGAGTCGGTAGATCCCATCTTGATGCTAACCACCCGCGTATAGGACTGTACGTACCCAATGTAGGCGCACAATGGTCAGGCTACGTGACCGGCTCCTAAATCAAAGCATGAACACCCGTATACCAAATTCGCCCTAGCACCTCAAGTCTAAGGATTAAATCGTACACTGTTATAAGTCCTGAGAAACATCCCATCACTGATATGCTTTACGCACTTCCACAATGGGTTTCTCTGTTCGGGTCGTTCGATGCGTTCGATCCCCTATCGAACCACCTAGTCATATGCACTGACATCAAAATGTCTTGTTCATGAAACTCTACAAATTCACTTCATGTGAATCATGCATAATCGTACAAGTCTTGACGATTCCTTCGATACCCCGTCTCGACAGGAATCTATGACTTGGAACACTTTTGAGATCATGACCTTAGAGACTGTTTCATGATTGCACTCAATACTGAAGTGAATCGTCCCATTGTCATGAGTGATCTCAGGGTTTCAACCAATCGCTTAAATGTTTTCGCGAGAGATGAAGTTGGCCATTAGTTTATCTTATACTTGAAATAAATAAACTTTGCGTATTAATTAATAAATCAAAGATTCATTCAAGATAAAATAGTCCTATTACAAGCTATTGAGTTGGCTTGCTGGGCACTATCCTATCATGAATCTCAAACTATTTATACTTGAGGTTTGAATTTTTGCCCGTTGAACAAAGCAGATCTTTAGATTTTCCTCGAGTAGTGGTCCCTGATTCAGAACGGCTTCTGCAACTGTACACAATACAGTTCTGCTGTACTTTATGTCGCGTCGCATTAAATGCACCTTGCTGATTCGAGGTTTCTCTTCAATCATTGGACTTTAATACCCTTCTCTTACAATATTTATTACACCGAGTGCATTTATTATCGTTGGAATGACTTTTTGATCTCTTCAACTCTGCTGATCGAATCTACTCTTCTGATGAACACTCTGCTGATTCAGACCGAACTCATCTGATTTGACTCTGCTGAAATCCACCAGTCTGATCCCGAACTCAGCATCAGATCAGTCGTCTTCTGGACCAAAATTCAACCCTTCTGATTTTTCTTGTCTTCTCATATTGAATTTTCCAGAGGTTGCTAAGCTTCCATTACTTAGCTGATGACTTTTGGAAATCATCAAAACCTCCCTTCACTTCTTCATCTCCATATAACAATTTCGCCCTTTTTTATGATGACAAAACTTCAGCTAAGTACCTGTAACTAACTAAATCCTTCACACAAAATTTTTGAGATAGAAATTAAGTTGGAATTTGTAATCTTTCATTTATATTTGATAAGTCATTACATTACATCAGATTACAAGAAATGAAAAAGTTACAAAAAAAATATAAAAAATTACAGAAGTTTTACAAGAGAAAATAGTCTAAGTATCAGAGTTATTATTCTTCTTGATCTTCTTCTTCATCTATTTCTTCTTCAACATCTTCAACATCCTCTTCTTCTTCTTCTCCACTTGAGAAAACTTCAACCAAGTTTTTAGAGGCAGCATCTATCTTCTTTTTGATTTCCTCTATCCTCTTTGCTTTTCTGAAAGGATCAAGTTATTCTTCAGTAGAG
>JAYDYQ010002530.1:0-115137 GCA_034814905.1 Penstemon davidsonii
ATTTGGTCTTGTTTGATGGTATTTGTGATTTACAAACTGAAATCAATCTAAGATGTATGATGCCTTAACTTTTTTTATTTTTTGAAAAAAGAAAAAGGAAAAAAAGGAAAAGAAAAAGTAAAAAAAGAAAGATAAAAAGGAGGGGTGCAGATTCAGCGGCAGAATTGGGCAAACGAAGTCGTATGGCTGCCCTAAATTATGCAGAAGAGGGGCGCGTGGGTTCAATTTAGGAATTCGGCCAAATCTGCTAACAGTACGGCGTCGTTCTACGAGGCTATATTACCCAAATTGCACCTCTGAGCATGACACTGGATCTCCCCTATCGGATTAATTTTGAACCGTTGATCCAATGGAACAAACACCCTCCGCTTCGATAGCCGTCGCCACCTTCCTACCGCCGAACATCACCACCGCCAACATAAACCTCCAAGTAACCTAATACCTAATAATTTTTTGTTCTGTAGAAATATTTAACACTCTTCATATTTTGGTATATAGATATGCCTTTTTAAGTAAACAATATTTAAAATAACAATACCTAAATAAAAGATAAGCTGATAATTAGGCAATAACATAGGGTTTTTGTTGATAATTAGGCAAGCATAGGTGGTATTTTGCCATTTCACTCTTTAATTTATAGTCAAATTAAAATTTTTGTTTCCTTGCAAGTTGAAGAGTTTCTACGAGCAGCAGTAGATGCAGTGGAAGTGGTTTGGAATCGAGGCCTACTTAAACGAGTTGGAATTTGTCATGGCATAAGTGGGAATGCCTATGTATTTCTTTCTCTGTATCAGTTAACAGGTAAATTGGTTTTTTGTACAGGGCCAAAGCATTCACATGCTTTCTTCATGATAGAGCTCAAACTCTCATATCTGAAGGTATTATGCACGGAGGTGATCGGCCATACTCGATGTTTGAGGGCGTTCGAGGAATGGCCTATCTATTTCTCGACATGATCGAACCATATCAGGCTAGCTTTCCAGCTTATCAACTTTAGTTTTAATTTGAATGATGTGTTCATAGTTAGCTTCTCCATGTTTTGTGACTATTTTATGTGTATAACTGAAATAAGAGCTGTGTTTTCATTTCAATGCTAAATATTACCCACATTTGCTTGGTTTTTTAGTTTAATGTTACTTGTTTAGTGTTTTCTTATTAAAGCTAAAAGTATTCCCACGGTATATGTATATGTTTGAAATCGATATTGGGTTCAGGTTGTTCATAGGCAGTCCAATATATTTGATTATGGGCAAACATGCATTTTCAGTCCTTTAACTTTTAATGGATAACAATTTTGGATATGTAAGCAATTTCGATCATTTAACTATTCATTGTTTGCAATTCTAGGATAGTTGATTGCAACTTTTGTCACAACTTTTTTAGTGTTTGCAATATAAGGACATTGAGCCGCAATTTCGGTCCAATAACTTTTTGAATTTCGGGAGCAACGGATTGAAATTGGTGTCAAATGTCCTAAAATTGCAAATATTAAAAAAGTTAAAGGACCAAAGTTGCAGTCAAATGTCCTAAAATCGTAAACACTAAAAATTTCAAGGACCGAAATTGCTTACTCAAGAAAAAATTGTCCCAAAATTGACAACTAGTAAAAGGACTAAAAATACATTTTTGCCTTTGATCGTGTCTCTAGTTCGACTTATTCAAGAAATAATAAAATTATCACTTAAACATAAACTTGACTTGATCAAAATCAATCACAAGGTGTATGTATGTACAAATATCTTGTGATTGAGCTGACACAAATTGCTTGCCTTGTTAAATTTTTGGATTTGATTGAACCAAGTTTTGCTTTATGAAAACCATCATTATGCACGACATGATTAAAATTTTGGATCGAGTAATTTTTATTATTGATTCTAACATGAAAAACACAGTTACACCATGTTTTTCCTCTTCTCTAAATGTTAGCAAGTGACTAGAAATTCCTCGTCCAATAGGAAAGATTAGTTAAGCCAAACCAACGAGTTTCTCGCTAACTTCCCAGACTTTACGAGCTTTATCAGCATCACTAGCTTCTTGAGACAATTGGTTCACAAATGAAGCCGAGTCCTTATTCCAGCTCCAATAAACTCCCGACTTAGTCAAGCTTGGATCACTCACAACTTGTGCAAGTCTCTTTCCAGCTTCTTCCTCGGAAACAAAGCCCTTTGTGATGTACTTTTGGAATGGAGGGAAAAGTAACCTGAACAATGGGATATGCTCTCTAAACAGCCCAGTTGTGGCTATACAACCGGGGTACAATGAAGCAAATGTGATGCCCGTTTCCTCATGGTAACGGCGGTGAAACTCTTGCATTGTTAACATGTTGCAGACTTTGCTATCCTTGTATGCTTTAGCTCCATCGAAATCTCCACCATCAATCATGGAAGAGGTGTTAAGGCCATTTAGACCTCCTTGGAGCCCTCTCATGTCCCCGAGGTTCGCTTTTGGAGGTACATTTCCAGCTAATGTATTTGTATTTCCTGAAATAGATATATATGAGCATTGATCAGAATTTCGTTTTCGCCGAAAACATCTAAAACGTATCAGTTTTTGAATCATTGGAAACAAAAGAAACTTTTTGGTTGAGACTTAATTTTTTTAATTGAGTGAAATGCAAAATACTCCCTATTCTTTGAGTAATTAGGAAAAATTCCCCTATGTTATTTTTATTACCAACAACCTCCCCTATGCTAATTTTTATTAGTAAAGAAACCCTTCCCAAGCCAAAAATAACAATTATACCCCCACAAAAAGATGCAAATACACCCCCATTCACTTAAAAAATTGACAATAATCTCCACGTTAACTTTGAAAATTGTCAATTTGGAAAATTGACAATAACCTTATAATTTATTAAAAAAATTCGAATGGGATTTTTTGCTAATAAATAAAGAACACAGGGGGTTTTGCCAGTTAGACAAAGCACAAGGCATATTTTGCATTTAGCCCTTCTTAATTTAGTAATTTGTTCACAACTTTTCCAGTTTTTTCGAAATTTTTTCAATATTCAGCTAACCGAAACATATACCAAAAACGTAATTTTGATCCATGTATACAAGCAATTGTGAACCGGTTAGGCATTTACATATAAGTAGTAGTGCATTACCTGTTATGGACCCGACTATGATAAGTCTCTTTGACGGATAATCAGATTGCTTCATGTAATCAAGCAACAATCTCGAAAGAAGGAAATGACCAAGATGATTAGTCCCAACACTAAGCTCGAATCCTTCGGCCGTGAATGAAGCCTCCTTGGCAGTAGGTTGGTAGACTGCTGCATTGCAAACCAAGACATCAAGAGGCCGTTCAGTTCTCTTGAAGTTATCGACAAATTGCCTGACACTGTCGAGCGAGGCTAGATCTAAATGCATGACCTTGTAATTTTCTTTGGACATTCCTACAGATTTTGCTGCTTTTTCGGCCTTGAGGAAGTCCCTACAGGCCATAATTATGTGCCATTTTCCAGTTTCGGCTAATGATTTGGCTGTGGCTAGGCCCAAGCCAGATGATGCTCCGGTTATGATAACGGTACCCTTTCTCAGAGTTTTCTTGCCTTGGACTGTGGCAGGAGTGAAAGTTGGAGTCGTAGCCACTGCGTGAACCGATAAATTTCTGGAGCTGCATTTGAATTCTCTCTGCAATAATGTATATCACATTGGTGATCTAACAATGGTTGACATTAAAAATAACAAGTGTGAAGCTAAATGCAAAAATCCCCTGTGTTATTTTAATTAACAAAAATCTCCCTATGTTTTTATTAATTAGCACAAAACTGCATTTGAAATTCATTCATAAGTCAATAGGAAGGTTAATTTTCAAAGTTCACATATGTAGGTTATTGTTAATTTTTTAGACTAAAAAGGGGTGTTTTTGTATTTTTGTCGGGGATCAATTGTCATTTTTCCTGTAATATATGTATTCCGTCATGGGAGAGGTGTTTTTGCTAAACACAGAGAAATTTTTGATAATAAAAATAAAATAAGGCTCTTTTTACTAATTATGCAAAGTATAGGGAATATTTTTGCATTTAACTCTAAAAATGTGAGATACATACCTTAGATGATCTAAATTCAGCTTTTACATGGTTTGAGAATGAAACTCCAAAAAGGCTAGAGTCCTTCAAAGATGCACCAGATTTCCCCTGAAGAAAGGATACAATGTAAGTGTAACATTTAGTATTTGAGGGTTAAAAGATAGTTAATAACAATACCGATCTTTGAACAATTTGCATCCACCTCCCTCGATCTTAACAATATCTACGAAGGTCAGGGGAGGTGGATGCAAATTCTTCAAAGTTAGGGGAGGTGGATGCTATTTTCCCATGAATGATGGACACCAAATAAAACCAAACCTCTTTGTGAATGGAGAATGAAGAGGGGAGAAAAGCAGCAGCCTGTAGAGCCATTGAAGTTTTAACTGGTTTTTTTTTTTAGTGTAGACCTCAAAAACTTTTTTTAGATATTTATTAGATTTTAATGTTACTTTTCATGTATTTATAGTACGGACAGATGATTTTGACAAGAAATGTGAACATGGATAAGATAATAATTTGTGGAGTTGGAGAGCCAATCAGAATTCGTGGTAAAGATTTCCTCAGACCATCTATCAGTGTTATGGGTCTAGCCTGGATGGGTATGGAGAAAATGATAAAAAGGATAATGTTTGGTGAGCATCACCGCAACTACACCGTATGGGGTATTGATATTTTTTTTCACAGAATTTTGCAGCAGCTGTATTCTAACTTATTTTAAGGTGGTGTTTGCAAACAAAAATGAAAATAAGTACTTTTCAGTTTTTAAGACAAAATAAGCACTCAAGTAGTGTATGCATATATAAATTTTACTTCTACTTCCCTTAAAAAAAGCTAAAAAGTACAAATTAAGTAGAAGTTGGTGATGAGGTGCTTTTAGTTTTTACTATGACATTTTTAGCAAAATGGGAAAAAAAAAGTAGATTTGTATTCTTTTGCAAATACACAGAAGTGGTTTTTTTTGGGCTTCTTGGCATAATTTGCAAATATCACATACTCTCACTACAAGAAATATTGACTTTAGTGACGTGGGACATTGGTCGCTAAAAGTATAAAATTGGTTACTAAAACATACAGAACAATGTTGGCCACAATAGTATGGCAACTAAAGCTACGCAGTGACAAACATTTTATTTGGATGCTGAAAGAATATGTTTAGCAGCTATTCACTAATGATCGCTATAGAATGGCACCATTAGCAACAATTTTTTTTTCACAAATGTACATATGGATTGTCGTGCATCACTGCATGGTCGCTAATTTCATACTTACATCAATCAAAATTTATTTTCAGCAGCCAATCAGTGATGGTCGGTAAAAACACAGACATGAGCAACAATTATTTTAGTCACTAATGCAGAGCCATATGGTTGCTCCATCATCACATGGTCGCTGATGTTATGTGTACACCAACAAAATTTCATGTCTAGTGTCCGACCATGAATGGTATCTAAAATAAGTAGACATGAGCGACAATATGCGTGGCCACTAATGGTAGAGATCGATGGCCGCTGCAACTTGACTTGGTTGCTCATGATATGCACACAACAACCAAAATGTATGTTTAGGGACCAACCATCAGTGGTCTCTAAAAGGTATGACCAGGAGCAACACATTTTGTAGTCGCTAAAGTAGAAATCGGTGGTTGCTGAATGATTAAATGGTTGCTAATATAGTGTGTACTACAACAAAATTTCATGTTTAGTGACCAGTCAGTAGTTGTCTTTGATAGACTTTGCATAAGCAACAATTCTTGTAGTCGCTGATGTTAAGATATATGGTCGTTATAGAATTACATGGTCGCAAATTTGATTCACGTAGCAATGAAAATACATGTTTAATGACTAATTGCCAATGGTCTTTAAAAGTGCAGCCATAAGCGACTAACATATTTCGTCGCTGATGTGAAAGTTCACGGTCACTGTAACATTGTGTTGGATGATATATTTTTACATGTAGCAACCAATATTTTTGGTTGATAAATGTCTTTTACCAACCATCTCATTTGTTGTAAAAATAAATTTATAATTGTTGCTAAAGTTCATACTTCGAATTATTTAGTGACCAAATTATGGTATTCAATTATATTTAAGCGACCAAAATTTTAATTATATGCAATGTTAATATAGTCGCAAAGCTTATATCGCATTATTTGATTTAGTAAATATTACTAATTAAAAATATAACACCTATACAATATCACCATCACACAAACATCACACGGAATAATAATAATAGAAAACAAGCTCAAAATAGTGAGCAAAAAGGCTTATGCATAAGCTAAACTTTCAAACAACAAAATTAACTAAGTTAACATTCAATGCTCAAACTGCAATTGTAAAAACAAAATAAAAAATGCTCAAACAGTGAGCAACCATTTACGTTGGCTTGAAAGCTAACGCCTTCTTGAAGCTAAATCTTATATAAAATTGGATAAAACCTATGAAAATCAAAATTCAAAATTGAATTGCAATCCACGTTCAAGAATCCTTAAGCTTTCCAATATGAAATTCATCCCTAGACAAGAAACAACTCAACCGAAAATACTTCATGACATGCACTGGCCCAAATTAATAAACATCAGCAAGCTCGATCGTTTGCAAACACAGCAACAATTGAATCCTTCAAGTCAAATTAAAGCTACACCATAAAAAATTGAAAGTGCATAGATAATTATAATCCATGTTGGTACAATAAACAATGATAGAGCCACACATATTTAGCAGCCAAAAAAATTAACAAATGAGCTAGATAACACAAAATAATTCAATAGTTTTGAGAATAATTTTTATCAACATTTTAAAAAGTTTCAGGATGCGGTAGATATAACTCCAATACGAAGCAAGCAAGATTAAAAAAAGGAAAAAGTATTAAGGAACTACGTTACAAACAATAAAGTACATGAAGATTAGAGTTCTCTTGAAATGTATGATTGAAAACTTAGTGAGAACCTACAAATATGATACTTTAAAAAAATGCTAACAATTATTTATACTAAAGTATAAAGTATTCCATAATCTTTAAGAAAGCACATTTAATATCATTTACTCAAATCCATTACGTCATTAAAATAAAAAGAAGTATCTAAAAATATAAATCCACCAATACATGCATGAAATTTATCCACAAATTTATACATAAATGAACATAATGAACACATAAATCTTTCCTACAAGTAATAATACGCACGTGTAGAAAGATAAAGAAAATAGAGATAAGAATATCAATAAACGGCATTATTCAATGACTTGTAACTAATTTAAAGTAGAAGGGTCATCATTCATACCTAAATCACTCATGTTCATTGTCACTTTCCACATAAGCTTCAGACGCCTCTTCATCATCACTATTACAATATTCTTCACCTAAGGCATCTTCTTCTTCCTTATATTCTTCCCCATCATATTCATTATTGGTGCTTGGATTAATTATCCTTTTAGCAATTTCAACCTCTAATGGAGGTTCATCATTACGAACTACTGAGCCTATCTCGTTATTATTCTCTTCTACTTGTATGCAAGTGCAATTATCTTGTTGATATGCATCATTCACATCAAGTTTTTCTCCATCATTAGATTTAAAAAGAGACAGATCAAACAAATGTCTATGTTGTGAAATTTGAACTACTTTCCAGTCTTCAACTAATTTTGTATCGCTGACATAGAAAACCTGAGTTACTTGATTTGCTAGCACATATGGATCACTTGTATACCATAGTTTGCTGACATTTATGCTTGTAAAATCATTACCTATCTTGACTGGCTTATGCCGCTGTAAATCAAAACATTTACAACTAATAACACAATTGAAAATTATCAACAAGGAAATAAAGACTGGTTCAAACACTTTCCACAAGGACAAAGCCATTTATCTTTATCGGGCATGTGTATATAAGAAAATCTCATGAAACTTCTAACCCCATTGAAATACTCATCTGACGTGAAGCCGTCAAGTTTGATCCAGCTCCTATCCATTTATCTTTATGCAAGATAGAAATTATATATAAATAAAACTATATTTCAACAAATATTGATCCAAACAACAACGAGAACATAGCAATAATAATAGTTTAATTCAAACTTGTTTTCAAAAATGCAAAAACAACTAATTTTTTATTATAAAAAGAACCGGTACCTTTCACCTATATCTTACCCTCGGGACTTTCCTTTCTATCAACTTGTGTAAGAGAACATCAATTCATATACATCATAACTTTATAGTGTTTGTTATTTTAATGTTGTTTCTAGGTGAAGATAAATATGTTCATTCTAGAAAAGGATTGGTCTTGCTAGTTTGAGGACAATGAAAGATTTTAGGATAAATTTGAAGGTAAGCTCTCATCCATTTTCCAATATTCATTTTTAGACAATTATAAAGAGATGAAACTAATAGTATGCTTTACTATACAAGTGATAAAAACACTTGATTTGGCTCAATTGCGTTTCCCTTAGAACTGATTACATTATTCTTTAGCTTTAACAATATTGTAGGCTCAATAATATTGATTTATTATAGAGTGAAATATGAAAATTCTTCTTTAGCTTTACTTAATTAGGTAAAAAAAAACCCAAAAATCAGTCCCTATCCCACCTCCAAGCACAACTTAGAGCATTCTGAGTCAAATATGTTGGAAAATCTATTCAAATCTCAATATCTTCAATTCTAAATCCTACTATCATACATAAGCAACATATATTTTAGGCAAATGCTTAGGTTTTCTGCTATGTCTGATACTGCAACTGATTTGAATAAGCCTTTCTGTTTTGAGGGCCTACACTTTAAACGTTGGAAACAAAAAATGCTTTTTTTCCTTACTATGAAAAAAGTTGCTTTTACAATCACTAGTGAAAAACCTACCTTGCCCTCTGAACCTACTGAAGCCCAAACTAGGGAATTAGAACATTGGAATGATAATGATTTTTTGTGTAAAAATTTCATTTTAAATGGTCTTTCTGATGACCTGTACGATTACTATTGTAATGAAGAAAGTGCAAAAACCATTTGGGAAGCCCTTCAGAAAAAATACGACACTGAAGAGGTTGGCACAAAAAAATATGCTGTGAGTCGTTACCTAAAATTTCAAATGACTGATGACAAGTCAGTAGAAACCTAATCCCACGAACTCCAAAAAATAGCCCACGAAATCAAGTCTGAAGGTATGGCCTTAGACGAACAATTCCAAGTAGATGTCATAATTGACAAACTGCCCCCTTCTTGGAAAGACTTCAAAAGTGTCCTTAGACATAAAACTAAGGAATTTTCTCTCGAAAGTCTCATAACTCGCCTCCGTATTGAGGAGGAAGCTCGAAAACAAGATCAACGAGATGAGGTACTCGTTGTTTCAAACAACAAAAAACCCACTTCCGTTGTTCTGAAACCCACTGAAAAACCCATGAAAAAACAAAACCATAATCGAAACACAAACCGAAACAACCAAAATCACAACCAACAAAGCCGAAACAACCAAAACCACAACCAACAAAACCGAAACCCTCCACGAAATCAGAATGGACAAACCCCCCCCCCCCCCCTCAAGAAATGATTTGGTACAGTTTATCTGCTACAACTGTAACAAGCCAGGCCACATGGCCAAGAATTGCCGGAATAGGCCTCGTCCTGCTCCACAGGCAAACCTAACCGAGAGCAACTTATTGCTATGATCTCTAAGATCAATATCGTTGGTGGATCCGAGGGGTGGTATGTAGACGCTGGCACTTCTCGCCACGTCTGCTATGATCAAGCCATGTTCAAGTCCTATTATGAAACCGAGGACAAGAAAGTGTTGTTGGGTGATTCCCACACCACTATGGTTACTGGAATTGGTGAAGTGGAATTCAAATTCACCTCTGGAAAGACTGTTATCCTTAAGGATGTCTTGCATACTCCTTAGATAAGAAAGAACTTAGTATCGAGCTATCTTCTTAACAAAGCTGGTTTTACTCAAATTATAGGAGCTGATTTGTATACCATTACTAAGAATGATGTATTTGTGGGGAAAGGGTATGCTACTGATGGGATGTTGATATTAATAAAATTTCTCCTTCTGCTTACATGTTGTATTCTTTTAATAATTGGCATGCTAGACTCTGTCATGTTAACAAAAGCATAATTAAGGACCGCCCCACACACTCCAATTTGGGGCTGGGCGCTTCGCCTAGCCCCATTTTTTCCTTTTTTTTTGGTTTTTAATTTAATGTTAATTATGTTATATTTTTTTTTAAATCTTAACATTGATTTAATTTTATTACTTGTATAATTTGTACTTTTATAACTTGTAATATTGTAATTTTATGTAAAATATTTATTCATTGTTATTATTTATCTCTATTATTATTAATTTTATTAAGTGGGAGTGGAAAAATATGGGAATTTGAATTTTGTGGAATAAATGGTAATAAACTTCACATTAATTTAATTTTATTACTTGTAATATTATAACTTTTATGTAATAAATTCAACGTTAATTTAATTTATTGTCTGAAATTTAATCACATTGTAAAAAAAAATTATGGAAATTAAATACATTGAAATTAAATACGACTAGTGGATTAAAAATAGAATACTGGTTACATAATTTAAATACGATAAATTAAATTAGAAACGACATAACCCTATCAAATTTATATTGGAATTATTATTATTTTTATCATTTTATTAAGTGAGAGTGGGGAAGTATGAGAATTGGAATTAAATAGAATGGGAAGATTGAATCACTGAAGATGACTATAAAAATAGGAGTCTGAAGGGGAAGGGGAGTCTGAGGGGAATGGGAGTCTGAGGGGAAGGGGAGTCTGGAGTCATTAGAGATGGCCTAAGAATATGAGTAACTTAGGACTTATTCATAAACTATCATTGAATGATTTTGAAAAATGGGATTATTGTAGTCAAGCTAAAATAACTAAAACACCACATAAATCAGTTGTTCGAGAATCTGAGCCTCTAGATTTAATACATTCTGATATATGTGAACTTGATGGGGGTATTAACTAGAAATGGAAAACGCTACTTTATAACATTTATTGATGACTGTTCTGATTATACATTTGTTTATCTAATGAAAAATAAAAGTGATGCTTTTGAAATGTTCAAAATATTCCTAACAGAAGTTGAAAATCAATTTGGTAGAAAAATTAAGAAATTTTGTAGTGATAGAGGTTCTGAATATGACTCTAACGCTTTCATTGATTTTTATACCTCTCAAGGAATCATTCATGAAACAACTTCACCTTATTCATCTGAAATGAATGGTAAAGCTGAAAGAAAAAATAGAACTTTTACTGAACTAGTAGTTGCTATTTTACTGAACTCTGGTGCTGCATCACATTGGTGGGGGGAAATTTTGCTAACTGTATGCTATGTACTTAACAGGATTCCTAAATCGAAAAGTAAAGTTTCTCCTTATGAAATCTTGAAAAATAGACAACCCAATTTGACTTATTTTAGAACTTGGGGTTGCTTAGCTTATGTAAGAATTCCTGATCCTAAAAGGAAAAAGCTTGCTAGTAGAGCATATGAATGTGTATTTGTTGGTTACGCAATTAATAACAAAGCTTATAGGTTCTATGATTTGAATGCTCGTGTTGTTATTGAATCTAATGATGCTGATTTCTATGAACATTAGTTTCCTTTTATTTCGAGGAATAGTGGGGCGCGTCTTCTAGCAATGTGCCTATAAATAGAATAGACGAGAATGATGAGGAATTAGATCCCGAATCTAGAAGAAGTAAACGAGCTCGAACTACTAAATCCTTTGGTCCCGACTTCGTAGCATTTACCTTAGAGGAGGATCCCCATAACCTCCAAGAAGCTTTATCTTCTCTAGATGCTAACTTATGGCAAGAAGCCATTGAGGATGAAATGGACTCTCTAGAATCTAATAGAACCTGGCATCTAGTCGACTTGCCTCCAGGATGCAAGACAATAGGTTGTAAATGAGTACTTAAAAAGAATTGAAACCCGATGGCACTGTTGAAAAATACAAGGCTCGACTAGTAGCCAAAGGATTTAAACAAAGAGAAAATGTAGATTTCTTTGATACATTTTCACCTGTAACTAGAATTACATCTATTCGAGTGCTAATTTCTTTAGCTGCTATTCATGATCTGGTAGTGCACCAAATGGATGTTAAAACCGCATTTCTAAATGGTGAATTAAAAGAAGAGATTTGTATGGACCAACCTGATGGTTTTGTAATACCTGGTCAAGAAAACAAAGTTAACAAACTAGATAAGTCACTTTATGGTTTAAAACAAGCACCTAAACAGTGGCATGAAAAATTTGACAACCATGTTATCTCGCATGGTTTTAAAGTGAATGAAAGTGACAAATGCATTTATTATAAATCTGAAAATGACATTTGTACTATTATATGTCTTTATGTGGATGACTTGCTTATCTTTGGATCAAATATTCATGTTTTGAATAATGTGAAATCTATGTTAAGTGCTGACTTTGATATGAAAGATTTAGGAGAAGCGAACGTAATCCTTGGCATTAAAATTACTAGGTCTAAAAAGGGAATTTCTTTGGATCAATCTCATTATATCGAGAAGATCTTAAAGATATACAAATACTTTGACTGTAAACCTGCATGTACTCCTTATGATCCTAATGTAAAGTTGTTCAAGAACACTGGTGACGGTGTTAGACAAACTGAGTATGCGAGCATAATTGGTAGCCTTCGTTATGCTACTGATTGCACTAGACCCGACATTGCTTATGTTATTGGACTACTATGCAGATTTACGAGTAGACCTAGTATCGAGCATTGTCATGTTATTGAAAGGGTTATGAGGTACCTTAAGAGGACCATTAGCCTTGGATTGCACTATCAAAAGTTTCCCGCTGTCCTTGAAGGATATAGCGATGCTGATTGGAATTCCCTTTCAGATGATTCCAAAGCAACTAGCGGCTATATATTTAACATAGCTGGTGGCGCTGTTTCATGGAAATAAAAGAAACAGACTATTTTGGCTCAATCTACGATGGAGTTTGAGTTGATAGCACTGGCTACGGCTAGTGAAGAAGCAGGATGGCTAAGAAACCTGCTAGCTGATATTCCCTTATGGGAAAAACCGATTCCGGCTGTCTTGATCCATTGTGATAGTACCGCGGCTATCTCAAAAGTTCAGAACCGTTATTGTAACGGCAAGAGACGACTAATACGTCGTAAACATATTATTGTGAGAGAATTTCTCTCTACTGGAGCTGTGAGAGTGGATCATGTACGTTCTGATGATAACTTCGCCGATCCTTTGATGAAAGGGTTAGCTAGAGAGAAGGTTTATAGAACCTCGAAAGGAATGGGACTATTGCCTCTATCTTGACGAGTCATCATGATGGTAACCCGACCCATAGATTGGAGATCCCAAGAAATGGGTTCAATGGGTAATAACAAGTCGTGATGATATGAAGTGAATCATGCTATTATATTATCATGAGTTCCATTCCTATGTTGAAGCATGATATCCTGAAGCAATTGAAGGATGAGTTAAACTCTTAATGAGATCTATACTCTATGTGGAGTGGAGTATCTAGCTAATGGAATACTCTTGATAGACTCACCTAAGTGAATGTGGAAGTTTGTCCGCTTACTATGAAATTTCTTGGCAAAAATTTCTAGAGCTTTCACTACACGGGATACACGTGCAGGGCCGTATTGCACGGGCTTTGAACTTCACCCTGGTAAGGTTGTGCGTGTAATGTTGTTAGAGATAGAGTTCAAAACTTCGAGTTACTCTAGTATAATCTAAAGCATTATCACTACGCAAGGGTTCAAGTCGAAAGACACCTTTGTTTATGCGCGATCATATATAGTATATACTGCTCCATGAAAAGTTAATTTTTTAAAAATTATTCAAGTGGGGGATTGTTGAAACTTTGGTGAATATTTAAAAATTAAATAAATTTGAATGACTAATTGTCCACTCACGTTTTTTCAAATGGACTTGAATTAGTCAATAACCAATCCCATTTGTTGCTCCTTTTGAATTGATCAGATAAGCCACTTTCCCACGTGAGCTTATCCCATAATTTTCTCTTTTTTAGTTGTAAACTTGCCTATAAATATAGATGCTATTTGCCTCAGTTTAATACACCAAAAAAGAAAACAATTAGCTATCATCACAAATTGAGGCCGTAACTTACTTCCTCTCCACTACCTTTCTTATTTTAATAGTTTTAGAGCAAAAGGCATCTACTGCCATAAACTTATTTTATAATATTTGTACCACAAAAGAAAGAGCAGTGAGTTATTTTGTTATATATATCTGTTTAACAGAGAGCTCCAACAAAACATTTTCTTTTAGTTTATAGTCCTAGAAAGTGACTTCCGAGCAGTTAAATGGATTAAAGGTGGTAGTATCCAAATTTTATTGTGCAAAGAAATTTGAGACAAAACCGGAATCTGGGCTTGTTTTATCCTGGGGCAATTGAGGCTATACACTGCTAGCACATAAATCCGGGCAGAGCCACAAAATTTGCCTAAAGCGAGCGTGGTCCGCGACTCAACCTGATATCGGTAACATTGTTCCGGTTAATTTGTCTACTTTAATTGCAGTTTACTAAATTGTATTTCTGATTTAACCGAATTTCGTCTTAGGTTTAATCTCAGTAATATTGTTTAAGATGATAATAATTATGATTTAGGGGTTTGGTTAAAGTACTCAGGATGGTGCAATACAAGGACAAGCAAAGTAATATATCACGTAGGGAATCAGAATATGA
The DNA here is from genome assembly GCA_034814905.1 of Penstemon davidsonii. NCBI lineage: Eukaryota > Viridiplantae > Streptophyta > Magnoliopsida > Lamiales > Plantaginaceae > Penstemon > Penstemon davidsonii. The sequence continues at coordinate 14,756 of JAYDYQ010002530.1, forward strand.
GAGGCGCACAATAGTATTATATTTCGTAGGTTAAAATCTGGGATCCTTAATACAATGTAAGTTTTGCTATTTATAATATTCCTCATGTCCTAACTGAACTAGGAGTCCTATCTAGCCTAGGAAACCTATATGGCCTAGGAGTGCCGCACGGCCCATTAAGTCCCCAGAATCGGACAGTAGGTCGACCAGATATGTTTTTGGCGGATCGAGCCGATCTCGCAGCTTATGTAGGTCGGATCGATCTTGATTCTCCTCGGATATTCCTACCCGGTCGTATGTGCAAAATAGCCCTCATCAGTACTCCCTCACTTCTCGAGCGTAATCGTAGCTGGAGCTCGTAGAAGTAGAAGTAGTAGTTACTTTGATCCTTTCATCGTTCATGAAATATGCCTCGTTAAAAACCTAGTTCGGAAAAACCCTCTTCGGGATAAAAACCAAACGAGGAAAAAAGAGTGCATATCCATTTAGAGTTTTTATGTATAGACACGTATTTTGGTAACGTGTGTCAGACAACGGCAGAGTCTTTTCACGTTTTTAATTGGCGGGAATATGAAGAGACGCGAAGGGCTGAATCCGTCTTTTCACCGCCCATATATATAATCGAAATTTGCGGGATATTTTACTTTTTACCCCAGATATTTAAATCTTCCAGCAGTAAAAGTTTAAGTCGATAATCTTGCCATCTTCTTATTTCCCCGAGCGCATTATTTCAAGGGCCGATGGCTTCGACCTCGCAAAATCCCCATTCCTCAACTCAAAATGTAGGAGAACAAATACCACCTAATATCTCCAATCCTGATATTCCTTCATCTGACGACGAAGGAGCAGACAATTCTCAAGTAGAAGAGATCAGAGATTATGCTGAAAAGGAAGTTGATAGCGTGGTGGTGGAAATTATTCCAGAGGAAGAGATGATGTCGAAGGCATCCAAAAAATCTAAGACGGCTCAACCTCAAATTTCCGCCCCTGTGGAACTCTTTCCTTCTCGATGGAAAGAAGAAGATCTACCTTTTTTGAAAAAGGAATATGGTCGCTATTTCCCGTCGGAATTTGAGATCATTATTCCTTCTTCCGAGGAGAGAGTCAATACTCCTCCCGCCAACTGTCGAGCTTTCTATACGTCCCACTTCGAACATGGGCTCCGTTTTCCCCTCTCTTCGATTCTTCGTCAATTTCTGGAGACCTTCATTGTCTCACTGACTCAACTTGTTCCGAATGCCATAGCCTTTATTATGGCATTCTCTGTTTTGATGGTCGCGCGAGGTCTGCAGCCCTCGTTCCGTAATTTTCTTCACTTTTTTCGACTTTCTGTATCGACCTCCTCTAATAGGGGTTATTATTACGTTAGTCAGAGACCTGGATATGCTGTTCTTGAAAATGCCATTTCGAGCAACAACATGGAGTGGAAATCAAATTTCTTTTTTGTAAAAGCTCCGACCGTGCATATCCTTGAAAACGGAGAAACTGAGGAGTTTACTCATGACTGGGGATACAATGATTCTTGGGTATATGGTGGTCGAAAAGTGATCGGCGAGATGGCCCCAGACGACCAATTTTCAACTGCTCTGATCGAGGAGATGAGATCAAATAAGTACCAATCAGCTTATTTGATCGGAGAGATTTTCCTTCGGAAAGCTGGACTGAGTTCTTTGGATTTCCCTATTCCCTCGGACGACCGATCTTTATGTAAGAATTTTCTCTAATAGTAAATTTATCTTTTAGAAAAGGATTTACGATTTTGTCGTTCGTTAATATTTATCGATTTCATGTTGTAGCTTCCATGGTTGAAAACTGCCATTTTTCCGTGGTCGGAAAATCTGTCCTTTCTAATTCGAAGAAGTCGTCGGGCAAAGTCCCCATAGAGCAGAAAATCTCCAGGAAGAGGAGAAGAAATCAACTCATGGATCTGGAGGATATTGAGGAGGAGTCGTTCGAGAACGCAGATCCTATCCGAGTTGCTCCCCCTTCTTCTGGTCAAACTTCATCGGATATACCGAGTTCAAGCTCTCGCCCAGGCCGCGGTTATCCTCCCAAATTCCTTAGGGATGAACATGGCATTCTAGGCTGTCAATCTTGGTCGGAGCGCAATCCTACTGGCCCTGAAGCTAAAAGAAGAACCCAGTTCTTTGACAAAGGAGGAGAATATTTCACTCATGTCGGAGATATTAGTCATAAAGCTTCCCTGGTAGATATGATTGAGAGTCATCTTCAAGGAAAACGGGAGGCCGGATATTCCGAGAAGGATACTCTAATGTCTGATGATAAGGAGAACGTCGTCGATAAATCCATTCGACTTCTCCTATCCTCGACCTTTATTCAAGACGTAAATAGGACGATCAAGAAAAAACCTCTCGAACAGTTGGCAAGGGCAGCTCACGCACATGAAGTGGTAATATTCTTTAACTCCTTCCGTTCTTTTTAATAGTCCTCAATATTTTTCTTGGTTTTTATTTAGACAATTTTTCTTGCCACAGACTGGTAACGCCTTGGTATCCGCGCTATATGATATGGCATTGCATAGAGATCAATGCAAATATGTTGAAGAAAGCAACAATATTTTAACCGCCAGGGTTAAGGAGCTCGAAGATCAACTTGCTCAGGTCGATAATTCTCGGGCTTCCGCTGAGACTCGATCTGCTCCTCTCGCTAATGAGAACTTGGAAACTGACAATCCGCACATCATTGGTATGATGACGGATGCTAGTCGATATCAGGCCCAGGTCGACCAGTTAAATCGAGAAATGGATGAGCAGCGAGTTTTGCATGCCACTGTAGTTAGTAAACTGGAGTCGGAAATCGTCTCACTTCGATCTCAACTCGCGGCAAAAGAGGATAGTTCTTCTGACCTAGAGAGGGTCATTGATGATCACCGATCACCTGACGTCGAACCCATCGTCCGAGAGTTCCTTGATTCCCCCGTGCATACTGCCATAATTCATCAAAAGATCGGAGGTTTGCTCTTGAGCTCGTTCTATAAAGGCGTCGATCAATTAATTGAGTCTGGGCAAATCCCTGATAGGCGCGACGAATATCGCCGAGTTATGGCTATCGAAAAGGATCGAAGACTTCAGGACTATCCTCTCGATTGCTTATCTTCTGTCGAGTATAGTAACCACCCTCTGGCTCACTTAGTCGATGAGTATGGAACTCCATTTCCTGTGCCAACACCTGATTTGGAGTTAGTAGCGGATATTATGGATGATCAAGCAGGCGAAGAGGGAGACGACGACAACGAAGAGGACGTCGAAGGAGACCGGGTCGAAGAAAGGAATGGAGAAGATGAGGAAAGATTGTCCGCGAACGAAGCCAACTCCCCATCTTAGAATGTTTTTTATGATTTCCTTTCATTTTCCTTTGCTATTCTTGTAGTTTTTGTCGTTTTTTGTATCAGGTCTTGTAGAACATGTAAAGAACCTTTCCTTGATATATATGATTTTAGACGAAATATTCTTCGTCGTTTTGATGATCGCAGCATGCATTGGATAATCCATTCTTTTTTTATTTTGAATTTTACTGTGCGCGCCAAGGATTGAGGACATAATTGTCATTTCCTTTACTATATACAAAGGTAAATCTTTTGGGATTTTACCGCGCGTCCCCACTTGTAATATAAATTTTTGTTGTTGTTGATCGGAGCTCATAGTTCGATAATTCACAAACATTTCCGATTTTTTGATCATGAGTTCCAACCTGTTTTCTGGAGCTGCAAAACGATCTCTACGAGGTCCTCTCCGACGAGATACTCCGAAGAAAAGAGCCCGAACGGAAAAGTTCTCATCAATCATCCTCCCAAGGGGGAGCTTCTTCTCGGGGAGCCATGCCTCGATCTGACCCAGTGTCGTCTTCACCCGATGGACATCCGAAGATAGCGAAGAATATTCCTTCGCCGTCAAAGGAAGCTAGGCATTCCCCGACGGGACCTTCACAGGTTCCGATCGGTAGTCCCTTGGTTGATCCAAGAGTTCTTGAGGCTTATCAGGATGAGGGTTCTCGATCTACTTCTCCTCCTCTTGTAAACCAAACAACCAACCAGGAGTCTCGAGTTATCTCTCCCTCCAGTCGACCAGTCAACAAATGAAGAGTCTCGAGCTATCTCTCCTCCTCCGGTCGACAAGTCAACAAACGAGGAGTCTCGAGCTATCTCTCCTCCTCCGGTTGACCGATCAACGGAGGAACGTCCTCCATCCGATCGAGATATAATAAATCAAACCACAGGTCAAGAAGGTTCCCAACAGGTCGTAATTACTGCTCCCCACTCTGAGGTTGAGCCAACTTTGCAAACGAGGGGGCCCGTGGAAGATATCCCTGAGTCTTTCTTTGCTCCTTTGCCTTCGCAGGTTGTTGTTTCAAGTTCTCAACACACCCAAGCCGTTTCTCCTGTCCCCATCTCTCAAGATGTGTTAAAAACTGGGTCTGGTCCCAGCCGTCCTGGCTTCAAAAATACGGCGGACGATCCGTCTCTTTTAGACGATCGTCCGTTCAAGGAGCAAGTCGAAGAAATAACTGAGTTCGGAATGCGTCGATCTGGTGGGGTTTCGACTGATGCATGCATTCCAACAACCCTCGATCCTGATGGGGTTTCTTGGAACCTGGGAATGGGTACAATTTTGCCCAAGGAGCTCGATAAACTGCAGAACCATTCTTCTTTACATCTCGTTCAGTCCATTTTCAAGCGTTTAGAGATGGTAAGTGTGTTATTGTTATAGCGATAATCTTTATGTCCTTTGAAGTTTCTTATTCTGATTTTTCCATAATAGGCTAAGCATGAAGCTCTTCAGCTTGGGATACAAAATGATGAGTCTTACTTTGCTCGAGAAGAGACTCTTGAACGGATGAACTCAATTGCTGTTGCTCATCGGTCGCTGATGACTGAAGTGGAGAATCTCCGAGCTGTTACTGAGAAGCTTTCAAAAGAGAAAGAAGAACTCGTTCGAGCAAATAGCAGCCTGGTGTTCGACAAGGAACAGCTTACCAAGGAAAAAGAAGATCTTCTTCAATTGAAAGAGCGAGAGTTTGATAGGGGCTTTTCTCTTGGATATAAGCAGCGTGCCAACGAAATGATGAACTTTCTTGCTTATCAGACGAGTCCCAATCATGCTTTCGAACAGTAGACAAGGGTCTTTAATTTTTTTTTTTTTAGAGAGATGGAATGTAAATACACATTTTGCTTGATGAATAGAAAATGATGCTTTTTTTGTTCGATTTTTGTGTAGATGATATGTCTTTTCGACCTGACTGCCAATAACTTCTTTCGATATTCTTGGGAGATAAGAAGTCAATTTGGTAGGTGTGCCGTAACTGTAGGAACGTTTCGTATGCTCTGTCCATTAATTGATTAATTCCCCATACTATAAGTAACTCATTGGAGAAGTAGGAAAAATAAAAGACTGAAATAATATGTCTCCCATAAATAATTCAATTTGGTTTTTATGGCATGTCGACTATGGTGGAGACATCCACCCAATTACTTTATGAGTAATGAGAGCTGGTTAGTTCATTAAAAATGATGGTGTCCCCTAGGGAAGGTATGCTTTTCTGTCCATGCATGCTCGAAAACTTGTCTCCAAGGCATGGAGAACGAAGCTGTCTCAATTGTATGACAGCAAAGTTCTTTCCTTCCTCGTTTGCAGAAAAAAGCATCCTTTGAACCATTCATCTCTCAGTGTGCTTTAGCTTGATACTGCGATCGACCCCAGATGCAGCATGCTTCCCGATTACGATGTCGCCAGTTTGAAGGTCGACCACTCGGAAGGTCCAAGTAAGAAGGGGGCGGAGTATTCTTCCAATCAGCAGATATACGCACTTCTGCATGCTCCTCGTCTCTTTTGATGTCGATCTAAAAAGGAAACAAAGTCCAGAGCTGGGTAACATATTCTTCTATTCAGGTGGATACTTTTCCCATGCAGCGGTAGTAGTCTGAGAATAAGGAGTAGGTCGGATTGAAGGAGCAGATCATTCCGAGGAGTAGCATAGTAGGCTAGTATTTGTAATAATTGTAGTTAGACTTTGAAGATAAATGTAGTTTTTCCTGATGATTTGGCTGTCTCCGTGAATTGTAACGATCCTATTAAAGATCTGAATAAAATCAATTATTCTTGACCTGTTTATCTGGAATCTTGTACTTTTAGTTCTATAGCAATGATTGATCATATATCCGATACTGTGAACTATCCTGGTAACGCTTTAAATCTGGACCGTTGATAGGATCTCAATGTAACACCATTGGATCCTTTATCCCGTGCCTATAAAAAGATCATTCCATTCCTCTCCGTCTCTCAGAAGATGAAGTCATTCAAGATGAATATTTATTGTTATAAGTATCATCGACCACCAAAATTTGTTATTTTATCTACTGAGGAATTCGTGATTTGGTATGGGAGGAATTGGAAAAATGAGATCTCCATCTTATACGGTGATGGTCGGGCAAATCTCACAACTGGGGATTAGTCGATCATAAATTACGCCGTTTTGTAGAGGTCGAGATCAGAGGAAAGCTGGATTCTTGGTTTATCGAAATCAACTTGTTTCTAACAGGTCGACGATGCCATGCATAAGAGCCTTCTGATCCCTACTCTAATTGGCGAAGAAAAAGCATCAACTTCTTCAAGGTGGTCGAATCGTGATAGCATGCGGCTTTCCTCGCCCGACGACACCTGCCGATCTTTAGAAGAAAGCCTGAACTTTAGTTTCTCGTCACTGTTCTCAAAGTAGAAGAAAAATGATCGTTCCGAAGAAGTTCTGAAGCGTTTGGAAACCAAAATTTTTCCTTTGATATTTTGTAGGTGTAACTGCTTAGTGTATTGATCGATGATTTCTGTTTAGATAGGAACTATCGTCATGTAATATTGGTTTCGCTATGATACCCTTTGTACCATATCCATTGATCTAATATATGACTTATTATTTTGACCGCCTTAAGAGCGCATTTATTTCAAGTCCTGCTTTTAAGGCTTGTAGTTGTAACGTAAATCCCGATAATACGTCATCGCCGTTGATTGTACATGAGTTCCACCGTTAGATTTTTACCCTTTTACCTATAAAAGGCAATCCTTTCTTTGCAGTCATTTACCTTTATAAGTAAAAAAGAAAATGTATTCCATCTATTCTCAAAACTGTGGTCGTCCACCTGACTCGGAAAATCAACAATCTGTTTGTTATGTCGACTTGGTATGGGCGGAATCGGAAAATGGAGACCTCTCAAAAACCATGAAGTCTCCGACCCCTAATAAGGGGGATAGATTGGAATGCCGACCATAAATCGACCAACCTATATAAATAGGTAAAGGTCGGTGTTGTGGGGTTCCGATCTATTAGTTACGTGGTTGGTGGAAAGCTGGTCAGTTCATTAAAACGAGAGAGTACGATCCAGAAATGCTGACCACCATCGACCGTCGTAACATTATGATCTCTCAAAGCTCTCTCTGATTCCAAAGCTTTGAGGTCGTAATCACGGAATTTTAAAGCGATTATCCTTATCGACCGGTTTCAGCTGGTGGCAAGAATTCCGAGAAAATATGGAGATAGACGAAACTGAAGTCCCCTTGTTAGCTTCTTTCTTTATCATGTAATAGATTGTAGACAGACTTCTGTATCTTTCCGATGTACGCCTTTATTTTAATGAAAATAAAGTTTTGCCATATATCCGCTAATTTTTCAGTTGTTTTGCTATTTGTACTATGATCCACTACCGACCCAATTGGTTTTGCTCTTAAGCTTTTTGTTTTAATTTACTTAGCAATTGTCTTTCCTATGTAGATCGTTTGTTAAGAGATCGGTGAGTTTATACCGAGCCGATCGGTTTTACTCAAAGATATATTGTACTTAGGTTTTTTATCAATTTTGATTTTTGGAGATCGATGAGTTTATACCGACCCAATCGGTTTTACTCAAAGATTTTTTGTACTTAGGTTTTTTACCATTTTTGGTTTTTAACCTTTGTAGATCATTAGTTAGGAGATCGATGAGTTTATACCGACCCAATCGGTTTTACTCAAAGATTTATTATACTTTAGGTTTTTTACCAATTTTGGTTTTAAATTTATAGATCTTTTGTTAGGAGATCGATGAGTTTATACCGGCCCAATCGGTTTTACTCAAAGATTTTTTGTACTTAGGTTTTTTTTACCAATTTTGGTTTTTAACCTTTGTAGATCATTCGTTAGGAGATCGATGAGTTTATACCGACACAATCGGCTTTACTCAAAGATTTATTATAGTTTTAGGTTGTTTACCAATTTTGGTTTTAACCTTTGTAGATCATTCGTCGACAATTGTCTTTCGAGCGTAATATATGGAGAAATAAGCAAGGGCTTTTTATTATATTTGATGCTTGAAAGGAAGATAACAAAACAAACTAAAAAATAGAAAAACTAATTTCTTGCAAATCCTATCTAATTTCTAAAAATTCCTGTTTCGAAATTAACGACCATAATATCTTCTGAGATTTACTGCATTCCATGTTCGAGGAAGTGGAGTTCCATCCATATGGGCTATTTTATACGATCCTTTTTTTTCCGACCGCCGTCACCACATACGGACCTTCCCAATTTTGCTGTAATTTTCCCACATGTTTGGATACTTCAACCTTTTTGAGTACCAAATCACCTTCCTTGAACGACCGTATCCTCACTCTTTGATTGTAGGCCTTTTCCATGTTGGATTTTGCTGCTTCTAATCGAATACTGGCTTTCTCCCTCAAGGTCTCACTTAGATCGACGTCGTCCTTTCTGAGTTGATCATTTGTTCCTTCATCGTACAACTCAATTCTGGGGCTAGGGAAAAGTGCCTCGACTGGGATGACAGCCTCCGATCCATAAACCAAGCTGATTGGTGTTTCACCTGTAGATGCTTTAATTGTAGTTCTGTTAGCCCAAACGACACTTGGAAGCTCATCCAACCATTTCCCTTTGGCGTCGTCTAATCTTTTTTCGAGGGATTTAATAATCTCTCGATTCGCTACTTCAGTCTGCCCATTTGCTCGAGGATGTCCAACGGACGTAAAGTTTTGTTATATCCCAAACTTCAAGCACCATTCTTGAACTTGTTTTCCAGCGAAATGGGTTCCATTGTCGGAAATTAAAATCCTCGGGATTCCAAAACGACAGACTATATTTTTCCAAAGAAAGTTTATAACTTGGAACTGTGTTATCCGAGCTAGAGCTATGCATTCAATCCACTTGCTGAAATATTCGACAGCGACCAAAACATAACTCTTTTTCGATCTGGCCATTGGGAATGGCCCCACTATATCTATCCCCCACTGATCGAAAGGCCAACAGATCGGAATAGAGTGCATTGTTTCTGCTGGTTGATGTATTATATTTGAATGTACTTGGCAATAATGACAATGCTTCACGTAATCCTGCGCATCTGCGTATAATGTTGGCCAATAATATCCAGTTCTAAGACATTTGAGCGTTAGCGCTCTAGCTCCACTGTGATTTCCAGCTTCTCCTTCATGGATACTGCATAGGATGCTTTGGGTCTGGTGCTCGGGAATACATTTTAATAGAATCCCGGAAACGGATCGTCTATAAGTTTTCCGTCTACCGTGGCGTATCTTGGTGCTCGATATCTTATTCTCCGAGCTTCAGTTTTGCAGCTAGGGAGCGCCCCGTTGTTCAGATATGTAATTAAGGGAGTCATCCAGCTGTCTGCTGCTAAGTCGATGTCCATGACTTCGATTTCATGAACGATATCGAGATCAATGGATGGTGTCTTAGAGATCAACCAGGTGATTACTCTTTTAGATTTACCGTCCCTTGTTCCTGTGAATCTAGATAACTGATCAGCCCATCGATTCTCTTCTCGTGGGATATTCTGTATATCAAACTTATCAAATTTCTCAACCAATTCTTTCACTTTTGCCAAATACTTTATCATGTTGTATTCTTTTGCCTCGTACGTTCCGTTAATCTGTCTCTGTATCAGTTCGGAATCTGTCAAGACACTTAGAACTTTAATCTTGGCTAGTATTGCCATCTCCAATCCTGCGATCAGAACTTCGTACTCTGCTTCATTGTTAGTTATCATGAAGTCCTCACCGTTTGGCCCTTGGAAATTAATTCCTGCACCACCACCATCTCTGCTCGATGCGCCGTCGACGTGCATAAGCCATGGTAAATCATTGACGACCATAATGTTGTTATCACTTGTCGGAGTTATTTCCGAGCTCGTCCCTGATAAGCATGGAGTTTCAAGGAGGAAATCAGCAAGTATCTGAGCTTTGATTGCAGTTCGTGGTCGATATTCGATCTCGTATTGTCCTAATTCTACAGCCCACTTGATAAACCTTCCCGAGGCTTCTGGCTTTGATAAAATTTGCCTCAAAGGTTGATTGGTAAGTACGATGATCTTGTATGTTTGAAAGTATGGCCGCAACCTACGTGCTGACGTCACCAAAGCCAGAGCGAATTTTTCAATTGTTAAATAATTCTTTTCCGCCCCTTGCAATAATTTACTCAAATAATAGACAGGCTTGTGTTCCGAGCCCTCAATTTTTACCATAACCGAGCTCACTGCAGCCTCGGAAATAGCGATGTATATGTATAGAGGCTGTCCTTCCGTAGGTTTGGCGAGCAGGGGTGGCGAGGTCAAATAATCTTTCAGTTGCTCGAATGCATGATCACAAGCCTCGGTCCATTCAAAGGTCTTAGCTTTTCTCAAAGTTTGAAAAAATGGTAAACTTTTATCTGCGGACCTTGATATGAATCTATTAAGGGCAACAATCTTCCCGACCAAACTTTGAACCTGAGTAATATTACTAGGAGGCTTCATTTCAGTGATAGCACGTATCTTCTCCGGATTTGCTTCGATGCCTCTCTCATGGACCAGGTAACCTAAGAATTTTCCAGACCTTACCCCAAAGGTACATTTTAAGGGGTTGAGTTTCATTCCATATTTCCTCAAGATTTTGAAGCAACGGTCAAGGTGTTTAATGTGGTCTTCTTCGCTCATGCTTTTTACCAGCATGTCGTCGACATACATTTCCATTATTTCCCCGATCAACTCTTTAAACATCAAGTTGACCAAGCGTTGATAGGTTGCTCCGGCATTTCTTAATCCGAACGGCATTACTATAAAACAATATACGCCCTGTTCGGTAAGGAATGCGGTCTTTTCTTGATCTCTTTCGTCCATAAAAATCTGATAGAAACCTTGGAATGCATCCATCATACTAAAAATTGCAAAACCTGCTGTCGAGTAAACCAACAAGTCGATCCTTGGGAGAGGGTAAGGATCTCTTGGACACAACTTATTTAAGTCTGTAAAATCGTTACACATTCTCCACTTGTTATCCTTCTTGTCACCCTTTGAGACAAGTACGACATTACACAGCCACTCAGTAAAGTGTATCTCTCTAATCTGCTTAGACAATAAAAGCCTTTCGACCTCTGCTTTTATTATCTTGTCCTTCACAGGGCCATGATTTCTTTTCTTTTGTCTGACTGGTTTTGCGCTCGGATCTATCTTCAAAGAGTGGGTTATTATTCTTGGGTCGATCCCCACTATGTCTTCCGAGCTCCAAGCGAAAACATCTACATTTTCCCTTAAGAAATTTATTAACATAATTTTTCCCTGTGGAGACAGTTCAGTTTCGATCCTGGTGATTTTGGTTGGATCATTCTCCATTAGCTTGACCTCTTTATGCTCCGGCGCATGTAGAGTCAAATCTATGGGCTCTTTCCATTTTTTATCGATCCTATCCGTACTAGGCAACTCAGGCTCATGGGATCTTTCCGTCGAAGATCCTATTGTTTTTCTTTTTGACGGTGTTAGCGGATCGATGTTCCTTTTCAAAGATAGTGCCGTATTGTAACAATCCCAAGCCATGCAGTGGTCGTTGACTATTTCACCGACCCCAGAGGTTGTAGGGAATTTTATTTTCTGGTGATAAGTTGACACAACTGCTCGAAATTGGTTTAATGCCGGTCTTCCCAAAATGGCATTATAAGCGAATGGTGCTTCAACCACTAAGAATTTTATCATTTTGATCACTCGATGAGGTTTGTTCCCAAGAGTCACACTCAGATTGATAGTTCCAGCTGGAACTATTTCCGATCCTCCAAATCCCACCAGTGGCGTAGCTACTCTTTGGAGAGTTAATTTTCCGAGGTTCATCTGATTCAGCACTTCGATGGCTATTATGTTAGCCGAGCTTCCGTTGTCGATCAGAATTCTCTTGACATTGAAATTGGAAATTTTCAGTGAGACCACCATAGGAAAATCGGGGTGGTCTTCGTTATTGTCCCAATTCAGATTTCTGGGGACTTCGCTCTCATCGAACTTGATTATCTGTTGGTTGGAGCTTTTACTCTCGAGTGCCCATACCTCTTTAGGAGCGATAATTCCTTTTTCTAGAGATCGTGCGGTCTTCCGCCTTGCATTCCGACTGTCTCCCCCTGCTGGACCACCAGAGATTACATGTATAGTACCATTGATCCGATCGTCATCGATATCATTTCTTCGGGGTGCATGATTACTGGGAGATCTATCAGGAGGACTTCTATTTTCTTCCCTCCTTCTAGGACTTCTTGTCCTTTGTCTTCTCCGATCTGCTCTATCTATGAATTCATTCAATTTACCCTATTGAATCAATTTTTCGATTTCTTGTTTCAGGTGATAACAGTCCTCGGTCCTATGACCGTGAGCTCGATGATACCTACAATATAAATCGTAGTTCTTTGCCCCGGGCTTGGCCTGTGTGATTCTTTTTGCTGGGGGAATTAAATTACTTCTTTCCAGTATCACCAAGATGTCTTCTCTTGGAGCATTTAGATTTGTAAACTCCACATAACTAATTCGATCTCTTATATTCCTTTCTGGAGATCGAGGCCTGAGGTAGACATTGGGTCTTTTCTCAAGGTTACTCCCGTTATGCTCTAATCTTTGAAATACGTTTCCTCTTCGGGAAAATCGATCGTAATCCGTGACTCTTTGCATTGGGGGTTTTTCAGGTTTTCTTGATCCTGAAGTCGATGCTTTATTCTTATTTTTGACTTTGAAAGAATTCATCTCTTCTTGAGTCATATATTTGGAGGCCAACGTCATGGTTTCTGCAAAGGTTCTTGGCTGCTTTCGACTCAAGGCGTTGCCGAATTGCCTATTTTTTGTCAGATCGAATAGAATTGATATGATGTAATCAATATTTGGGGAGTCGATCTTCAAAAGTTCAACATTGAACCTAGCTAACCAAGTTCTTAAGGACTCCCCATCTTGCTGGATTATAGTTCCTAGATAGCTCATGGGGAGCTTTTGTCTTTTCTGGCTGGCAAACTGTTGTTCTAGTTTGTTGCATAACTCTCTAAAACTAAAGATCGAATTAGGCGGTTGTTTTCCGAACCAATCCAGTGCTAACCCCTCGAAGGTCGTAATCATTAGCTTTGCTGTGTATTCCGCCGAATGAGCGTATAAGTTCATTATATTTGTGAAACTAAAAATATAATCAGTTGGATCACCAGTTCCGTCGTATCTGGGGAGTCGAGCAGGTAAAGGCCCAGAAGCTTGTGCTTCTCTAATTTCTGGACAGAATGGGGAACAGGAAGCTATACTGTCTTGGATCTCTCGAGAACGAGGCCACGGTTGTCTTAAGGTCAAAAGCCTTTGTTCCACTCGCTCCTCTACCATTCTTTCGATATCTCTTTCCGAGAATCTCTTAGTTGCTCGTCGATCGATGAATTGGGGCTCCTCCTCTTCGTCCATCGGGACGACCGTTTTTTCTCTTGATAGATGAGGTTCAGGACGAGCATTAGCTCTTGCCTGATTATTTCTTCGACCAGGGTATCTTTTAGTGGCGTTTGGTGGGGACATATGAGGTCGTTGTCTCCTCGGGCTCGTCTAATATTGTTTACTAACCTGGTCGGTGGGATTGGGGCCATATCTGGACCCATATTTTCAACTCCTGGAATAGGTGGGATTCCGGCACATAATGAATTCACCAGTTGAGCAATTTGTCTCAACTTTTCTTGTTCGGCCGCTAAAGGTGGAGGAGGGGCGGATCGAACAGGTGAATTCGGAGCCCTACTCATGCTAAGAGTTTGACGTTCCTGATTAATTTGGTTATTGTTTATGATTATACCGTTTTTCGTTCGTGTTCAATAAGGAAAGTTGAGTATAACAAAATATGAATCGAGCGTGTGAAAACTGTATATTAATATCGGTGTTCGAATACAAATTACAAAGCGGGTCTACCCGAGCATTACGGGATGCTGTACTACTAGAAAGACTAATACAAAGAGAATACAAGCTAATTCCTAGTCCGAACAGTAGGTCCGAGCAGAGGTATTCCTTGGAAGTTGTGCCGTGCCTGATGTCATAAATGCGCCGCGTATTTATAGGAACAGTAATGAGCTAGCTAGACCATCCGTAGGAGAATAGCTCTCGGCCAGCTGTATAAAGCTGTAGGTCGGCCCCACAGTAATTCCGAGGAGACGAGTAGATCGGGAAGAAGGTCGGAGTACTTGATCTAGAGCGATCAATCTGGCTTGATCGGAAAACCATGTTCTTCAGGTCGGAGAATACCATTCTGGTCGGGATCGAGGCCGACCTCGAGCAGAAGGTATTTCCTAAAGTGGCGTATGCGAAATACCCCTCATCAATACTCCCCCACTTCTCGAGCGTAAGTGAAGCTGAAGCTCGGAGAAGTAAACACAGCATCACGGCGAAAGACTTTGATTTCTTGATGTTTCGGACATGCCTCGTTAAAAACCTAGTCCGGAAAAAACCCAGTGGGACAAAATCCGAGCTAGGGAAAAAGAGTGCACATCTTCTTTGGAGGGGCCTCGAAATACCGAATCGCCCCAAAAATAGAAGGGTGAAGTTTTTGACCTGAGAGATTCACTTCGATGATTCACAAGGAGCTGCAATATTTGAAGTTCGGAGAAATAGATAGTAGAGAACAGGCCTTGGACAGTCTTGAGTTGGATATGCCTCGTTAAAAACCTTACTCGGAAAAACCCTGTGGGATAAAAACCGAGCGAAGGGAAAAAGAGTGCATATCTTATCCTGTTGATTCGAAAATACTCATTTCTGAAGCTTGGGGGACCATAATTGCTATTAACAAAAGATAATCTTCAATTTTACTGAGTGGGAGCTTAACCGTCGCGGTTACTCGGGGTTGAATTTGCAATTTACCCTTTTAACCTTTATATATATGTTGACTTAGAAAAGACGAGTACGTCTTTCATACTTATTACAGATCGGAGCATTCAGATCGATAAAGAGTACCCTTCTTTTATTGACCGTCACAATAAGCATCTTTCATCATGTCTACTTCCGAAAACCCAGAAATTCAAACTAATAATCCTACACGATCGGATTCCGAGCTAGGATCCACTGGTGAACTCATTAATGACTACAAGAATACTGAAAATTCTTCTGAAGAGACGAATAGGATCGTCAACCAAATAGAGAATGCCTTGGGGCCAAACGCTGGAGAGGGAACATCTGGTCGACAGGGTTCCGAACATGGTGGTGATGCAGAACAAAATGCCGAGGCCGACAGCGAGGAGGGTGGAGATGGAGAAAAAGCTGACTCCGACCACGAGAACAGCTTGACTGTACCGTTTGACAAGCATGAGATAATGAGATACCAAATCGGAGGCGGGTGCAGTGTGAGAATCCTCGACCTAGCCGGTGTCGCGAAAAAGTCCAAAGCCACAGGTCGGGCTCAGAAGACCGAGAAACGGGTCGACGACATCTCAAGTGCGTATGATCCAAAAGAGGATGAGGCAAACCTCCAAGCTGCGATAGGTAAATTCCTTCCCGAGGGCTACTCGCTAGTCATTCCGACCAGCTCTCAAAGAGTGAATAAGCCCCCCGCAGGATGTCAAGCTTTCTATGCTAGGCAATTTGACTATGGGTTGCGCATTCCTTTCGCCCCATTACTCGAGCAGGTTTTAGATGCATTTAGCCTGGCTCCCGCACAGATCCTTCCCAACTCGATTGGGTACTTGATAGCTTTCAGTGTTTTGATGAAGGCCAAGAACCAAGCTGCTAATTTCCGGCGTTTTTGGCAATTTTTCAAGATC
The DNA here is from genome assembly GCA_034814905.1 of Penstemon davidsonii. NCBI lineage: Eukaryota > Viridiplantae > Streptophyta > Magnoliopsida > Lamiales > Plantaginaceae > Penstemon > Penstemon davidsonii. The sequence goes on from JAYDYQ010002530.1 coordinate 30,784, forward strand.
AGTACCTCCTCCGCCTCGAACGCTGGGTTCGTGTATTTCTCCCAGCGTTCGAATCATTCGGTCTTGTCGACCATAACTTCTAGCAATTCTCTCGACTGGAAGAAACAGTTCTTCTTTATCAAAGGACCTGAAGTACCGGCTTCCGAGGGAAGCTCGGAGATGGTTCCGCACAAATGGCCAGGTGAGCGAGAATGGGTGTACGGAAAACGAGAATTGTTAGGCCAGCTTGCGAAGGTTATCCCAGACGATCTTGTTAAAGAGATGTGTTCCGATCTGTATCAGTCGGCTTTCCTTATTCTGGAACCCGTTCTTCGAAAAGCTGGACTCAGCCGAGCTACCTATCGACTAGCAGATGCTGATGACCCTCGAACATTGAGTAAGGATAATGGCCTTTCCCGAGTGACCTTGATAGTAAGCCTTTCAGCGGATTTCATTACTTCTTCACCTTTTAATTTCTTCAGGTACAATGGTGGAGCAATACCGAGCTTCCATAGTCGGTAAAACTGTAGCATCTACCTCGAGAAAGACGCCCGGCCAACCGAGGAGACAAATTAGACCGGAGCCCAGAACTGTCGTCCCTCCTCGGGGAAGCTCGGCTCAGACTGACCAGATCGGAAACGAAGAGGAGCCCGAGAACGCTGAGCCGATCCGAATGGTACCACCTCCTCACCGAGCTGGTCCTTCTTCTTCTTCTGGCTTAGGATACAGTATGTTTACCATGAAGAAACTCAAAGGGACAGAGATCTCCAATCGGCGAGCTCGGGAAGATCTCGAGGGACCCCCCGAGGCTAAAAGGAGGACCGGATTGTGGGGTCGACACCGAACACCTCTTTCTTCCCGTTCTGGTCAAAGAAGGCCTGATATGGTGGACTTCATCGAAGATCAACTAAGAGGTTCCCGAGCAGCGGGTTATCCCGAGAGGGGATCAATTCGAAGTGATCGCACCCCAAATGGCGAGAACGAGCACGACAAGGCGATCAAGATCTTCATGGCGGGGAGATTTGCCGAGGACCAGGAGGAGCTTCTTGGCCATTGCGACCTTGACGTATTAGGCCAATTCTCCAAAGCATATCACACGGTAAATCCCTTTACATTCGTTGTAGCTGTTTAAGTCTTGGAATAAAATACTAACTACCCTGTTCTTGCAGATCGGGGACTGCTTTCTCACTGAGGTGAACCGTACCTCCATGTTAGAAGAGGAGTCCGATCGGGTTCATATCGCTTATAGGGACTTACTCAAGGAAGAGTCCCAACTGCGCAATCAATTTACCTCCGTCCAAACAGAATTGGAGTCCATGAAAGCCAAGTATACCCCGGCCGTCGAGGAAGACTTGGTGAAGGTCGTGGAAGAGAAGAGCTTGCTCGAGGAGAAGGTTAAGAAACTTGAAGAGGAGCTCGCGCAAACTAAGGCTGACTCCGAGTTATCTTATCAGCGTGGCAAAGAAGACTCTCGCCTAAGCTCGATAAGAGAATTTTTAGAGTCTCCTGCGTTGGATGCTATAGCTCGGAAAAGAGTGGACCAGATTCTTCAGACCACTTTCTACAAGGGCGTTCGACAATTGGTCTCCGCGAAAGTTATCCCCGACCAGATAAATAGATATCTAGAACATATGGATATCTTCAAGAACATGGACGGAGAGAACTATCGAGTATCATCCTCGAGCTCCACAGATTGGGAAAACCATGAGTTCGCTCCCTTCGTGAGAGAGTTCGGAGTTCCAATGCCCAATCCTGACTTGATGGACTTGGAGACGTCCAGTACGAGCTCGGGTTCAGATAATTCCGATGAGGAGAATAACCAAGACAGTTCCGGAGAGGAAGATCGAGATTCTTCAGATGATGGGGATGATCGGGAAGCTTCTGGAGATAATGACGTCGACGTCGAGGGTGACTCCGAGGGTGAGGGCAAAGAGGAGCAGTCAAACCCTTAGATTTCTTGTAATAGATTGTAGGACTCTTTATTATATGCACTGTAACTATTTCGATCGTCTATAAAATCTGCTTTTTCTGTTTAAGTTCTTTGAGTCCGTTCATCAGTAATTTAATATACTACTCTACTAGACAAAAGTCTTTGTGAGCCATAAGGTTCATAAAAGATCATCGATATCGAGCATTATTGCGCATGTGAATCACTTAGTAGGCGAGTTATCAAAACGATCGACTTTTTTTTTAATAGGGCACGGAAAAATTTGAAATTGGCGACTGTTGGGTTCCCAAAAAGGCAACGTTCCATTCTCTTATAAATAGAAGGCTGTATAAGGTTTGCACCACTGAAATTATAAGTCTTTCTTCATCGGAGCCCATTGATCGATAACGCAAATCGAACCTTCTTCTTTTATACTAAAAAATAGATCATGGAGGGTATGGTGAGTTCCAAAATCGATCCCAAACTGTTGTTGAAGGTCAAAAAGGAGAAGGGTCCCAAGTCCAAAATTAGAGAGTCAAAATCCTCCTCGGACGTAGGAAGAACCTCGGATGTAGGAAAAACCTCTAAGAGCGATCGCGGGAAGCGCAAGATCGATTCTCCTTCAAATGTGGTCACCGAGCAAACTGAAGCCCCTAGGTCTAATCCGTCACCCGTTCGGGTCGAGGACAAAACAGTTATACCAATTTCGGACTCTCCTTCTAGGTCTAAGGACAGCTCGGTGGGGAACAAGCAAAGCTCTGAGTCTGCTTTGATCAAAAATCCAGTCGTTGACGATCTGACTCCAACCTCAATTCTGATTCAGATGACGGGGGCGAACCAAACATTGGCTGGTAGTGTCTTGGCTCTGGAGGCAAATAAGGACATTGTGGTCGAGCCTCCCAATAAGAAGGTCAAAATAAATGACCCTCCCGTCGATCAAAAGAAAATTCCCTCGTCGGGTGGGAACCCAGAGCCCCAAGACTCTGTCCCCAACTTTGCTCGGACGCTAAGTGCGTTTTTTGAAGAGGTGAAAAATAAGGCCATGGCCGAACAAGAAGGGAAAAATGCCAACGAAATGGTGCAATCGAGTACATATCTTTTTTTTTTTTTTTTTTTTTTTTTTTTTTTTACTATCATAACTTTTGTCCATTTAAGGTTGGACAACAATTATTCAACCTCGGGCTGCAAGTCGAGCGAGAAGCCGAGCAGCGCGCTAAGGTTATCCTCGAGCTGGAGGAAAAGAAGGTTGCACTGTCAAAATCCCTTGAAGAAGCCAGAGCCATCGAGCTGAAATTGGCCTCCGAGACAGAGAAAGCTGTGAAGCAGAAAGAAAGCCAGGTTCACGAGGAGTTGAGCAAGGAGTTGGACAGGCTGAAGTCACTCGTCGAGCAGGAGAAGAAAAATGCCGAGCTGCGGGAGCAAGAGGCTTATAACAAAGGATACAATGCGGGGTACGAGGCCCGCAACGTCGAAGTCCGCAAGCTTCTGTTCGAGAAAAGTGTTTAGAGATTTCTTCTGTTTGCTGCTCGATTAAATGTTGTACTTTTAAATTTCTTCCTTTTGTACTTGTTTTCCCCGTTGGAATAATAAACTTTTTCTTCCTTCTAATCGATGATGTTTTGTGTCTGGTGAAGTTGTTCATTGTATAAACAATTTATACTCGAGTTAAGAGTAACCATTCGAATGGTATTATTGTAAAAACAATTTATACTCGAGTTAAGAGTGATCATTCATGTTGAAATCTTAATGCATAACAATTTATACTCGAGTTAAGAGTGATCGAAATCCCGAGCAAAAAGTAAAAAAGGAAAGTATCTGCACTGCGTATTTGACCAAGTCATAGTATTCCCCTTTTTTCAGCTAAGTTTCAAAGAAAGTCTGTCCAAACAGTACCTTAATCTCGGGAAGTGGAACGGTCATCCGTGATAAATGCCTTAATCTAAGCCGTTTGTTTCGTTGAATACAGACCGTCGATCAAATCTTCCTTTTAGTATAAATATGGCATTTGCTCAGTTGAAAATCTTTACCCTCCGCTGTCAAAAATGTTTTATCCGAGGACGAAGCTCGGAACCTTCCTTCTTCCCGTTCAAGCCTTTGAAATTTGGCTTCGAACGTACGTCCGATCTTTCGTACTAGACATAAACTTCATTGGTATGGGTGGAATCGGAAAAAAGGGGATCCTCGGATATCGGGGGGTCTCCGATCCCTGAAAGCGGGATCTCCCCTTGGAATACCAACAAGTGACCGACCCTTGCTCGGGAATTTTGGGCAGGGTTAGCATTGCGGATTCCGAGGGGTATACCCGAGGGTGGAAAGCTGGTCAGATAATCAAAAGGAAGTTCATCCTCAAATCACCAATTTCTTCCTTTCTTCCCTGAAGAATGGTAACTTTGGGTTGCGCTTCCCGATCATAAAAAGATGACCGGCCGTTCGAGGTTGAGCTTTTGGATCTTACAATGAGAAATTTCAACCTTACCAATGGTTGAAATTTCGGATCTAAAAATGAGGAATTTCAACCATGGACGCCAACTCGGGGAAGTGGTCGGGCTCGTCTGGTAGCAAGAATACTGGGAAAAGTATGGAGATAATCAGAAAACCCAGATATCATTAGACGATAAACATAGACAGCTCGACCGCTTTACAAGTCCAGGAGACAACTGATTTGTCAAACAAATTGTGGTGCACTCATCGGATGCTCGAAGACCATAGAATAGGGTACAGTAGTTGTACTAGGACTGTTTGCAATCATACTAACTTTGTAATCTGTTCGATGGATGTTAATAAAGTTGTAACCATTCCTCCTCAGTGATCTCTGTGTCTTGCTTGAAAATAATAATAACCTTTCGTTTCAAATCAAATAGTTGCAACTTTTCTTTCCATCGTCTAAATATTAGTATTCTGCTCGTAAAAACCAATTCGACGACGAATAAAGGATTCGATGAAACATAAATATTTGGATGATAAGGTTGAACTTGTATCTGGAACATTTATTGATCGATAAACTGTCCTCGGAGAGATTATCCGATGGTCGTCCAAATGAATAATATCTGAAAGTTGAGAAGTTCTCTTTAAGAATAATTGAACTTAAGAAATAATGATCCCAACTTTAGTAATTCCCCAAATAATAAGAAACTCTTGAAAGGTGTTCGGGTTTCGAGCAGAACTGCATCATCATAACATTTCGAGCATCAGTTGGAGTTGGATAGTCACGTTGAATTTCTATCGAGGAAGGGTCATAACAATTGCTTTCACCCTCGGTCGAATTTGATTTTTGAACATATTTTATCGAGGGAGGGTCATAGCGAAAGCTTTCACCCTCGGCCGATTTTGATTTTTGAACATATTTTATCGAGGGAGGGTCATAGCAAAAGCTTTCACCCTCGGCCGATTTTGATTTTTGAACATATTTTATCGAGGGAGGGTCATAGCAAAAGCTTTCACCCTCGGCCGATTTTGATTTTTGAACATATTTTATCGAGGGAGGGTCATAGCAAAAGCTTTCACCCTCGGCCGATTTTGATTTTTGAACATATTTTATCGAGGGAGGGTCATAGCAAAAGCTTTCACCCTCGGCCGATTTTGATTTTTGAACATATTTTATCGAGGGAGGGTCATAGCAAAAGCTTTCACCCTCGGCCGATATACTCTTTTTTTCCTTCCTGGTGCTCGGAATACAGTTTGAATTCAAATGGAGGATTTCATTGCTTGTCCTTACACTTTTAGGGAACATAAAATTACGAAAACTGTAAATTACAAGAAAAATTTAAATGATTGCAATTATCAACTACCGACCGTAGTATTTCCTTAGATTTACTGCGTTCCAGGTTCTTGGCAAGACTTCACCGTTGAGGTGAGCAATTTTATAGGACCCTTTCTTCCCGACCTCCTGCACGACATAAGGGCCGTCCCAGTTTGGCTGAAGCTTTCCGACATGCTTAGATACTTCCACCTTTTTGAGAACCAAATCCCCGACCTTGAATGTTCTTATTCTGACTTTCTTGTCATAAGCTCTTTCCATGCTGGACTTGGTGGCTTGGATCTTTATGCACGCTCGGTCGCGTTTACCATCTGCTTGATCGACATCCATCTCTCTCAGCAACTGATTCTGATCGGGGTCATAAGATTCGACCCTTGGTGATGGAACTAATGTTTCGACCGGGATTACCGCTTCCGAACCATATACCAAAGAAAAAGGAGTTTCTCCTGTAGCAGATTTTATGGAGGTCCTGTTCGCCCAAATTACTCCAGGAAGCTCGTCCAACCATTTGCCTTTTGCTTCGGCCAAACGTTTTTCCAGTGATCGAACAATTTCCCTGTTGGTGACCTCGGTCTGCCCGTTCGCCTGGGGATGCCCGACCGAAGTGAAATTCTGCTGGATCCCAAACTTTTCGCACCACTCCAAAATTTGTTTTCCCGCAAACTGAGTTCCGTTGTCGGAGATGAGGACCCTCGGTATCCCGAACCTGCAAACAATATACTTCCATAGAAAATTTATCACCTGGAATTGAGTGATTTTTGTTAAGGCAATGCATTCGATCCATTTACTGAAGTATTCCACAGCAACCAGGACATAGTTTTTTCTCGATCTAGCAGTTGGGAAAGGTCCCACAATATCGATTCCCCATTTGTCGAAGGGCCAGCAGATCGGAATTGAATGCAACTGCTCGGCGGGCTGATGAATTAGATTTGAATAGACTTGGCAATGATGGCATTTCTTGACATAGTCGATGGAATCCGAAATCATAGTAGGCCAATAATATCCAGTTCTCGAGCATTTCAAGGCTAAGGCTCGAGCACCACAATGATTCCCAGCTTCGCCTTCGTGAACTTCCTTTAAAATAAGATCGAACTGACTCTCGGGAATGCACTTCAACAAAATTCCTGAGCTTGATCTTTTATAAAGTTTGTCCTCGTCCAAAACGTACATTGGAGCCCGATATTTAATCCTTCGGGCTTCATTTGTGTCTTCCGGCAAAGTACCATTTCTTAGATAAGCCTTCAGAGGCTCCATCCAAGAAGACTCTCGAACATCTACCTCCATTATCTCCGAATTTGGGGTTACGTTCAAATCTATAGCCGGAGAGTTTGACATCAACCAAGTTATCACTCTTTCCTTCCTTCCATCCATCGATCCCGTAAATTTTGAAAGCAAATCCGCCCAACAGTTTTCCTCTCGAGGGATAGCTTGTATATCAAACCTTTCAAACTTTTCCGCCAGATCCTTCACTCTTTTCAAATATTTTACCATGTTAAATTCTTTCGCGTCATAAACTCCCTTCACTTGTCTATGTACGAGCTCGGAGTCGGTCAACACTGTGAGGGACTTTATGCTTGCCTTAATCGCCATTTCTAAACCTGCAATCAAAGCCTCGTACTCCGCTTCATTGTTCGTGACTACGAAATCTAGAGTGATCGCATAACTGAGATCCTCTCCCTCGGGACCTTGGAAATGAATTCCTGCCCCACCTCCTTCTCTGGTCGACGACCCATCGACATGCATCACCCAAACTTTATGCTGAACATCTTCGACCAGATTTATCACGGGAACTGACAAGTTGCCCGAACTGGACCCTGTTGATTCTGCAATGAAATCTGCCAGGACTTGAGCCTTGATTGCTGTTCGAGGTTGGTACTCGATTTCGAACTGTCCAAGTTCCACCGCCCATTTAATCAATCTCCCGGACGTCTCTGGTTTTGACAGAACTTGCCTTAGAGGCTGATTTGTCAAAACAATAATCTTGTAAGTTTGGAAATAAGGTCTCAGTCTACGTGCGGCCATAATTAGAGCAAGTGCGAACTTCTCGATTTCCATGTAGTTCTTCTCCGCCCCTTGTAGCAACTTACTTAGGTAATACACGGGTTTGTGCTCGGAATCTTGAATTCTCACGAGAACTGAACTTATCGCATCGGTCGATACCGCTATGTATAAATATAAGGGTTCCCCCTCGACCGGTTTTGCCAACATCGGCGGGGAAACCAAGTATTTCTTAAGCTCTTCGAAAGCTTTACTGCACTCCTCATTCCATTCGAAACTTTTCGATTTCCTCAATAACTTGAAGAAAGGCAAACTCTTGTCCGCCGAGCGGGATATAAACCTGTTCAAAGATATTATTTTTCCGATTAGACTCTGCACCTCAGACAACTTAGTTGGCGGTTGTAGCTCAGCTATAGCTCGGATCTTTTCTGGGTTTGCCTCAATGCCTCGTTCGTGCACCAGATAACCGAGGAATTTTCCCGACCTTACCCCGAAAGTGCACTTAGCCGGATTCAGTTTCATTCTGTATTTCCTTAGGATGGCGAAACATCTGTCAAGGTGCTTTATATGATCCTCCTCGGTCATGCTCTTCACTAGCATATCATCAACATAAACTTCCATGATCTCACCGATAAGATCTTTGAACATCATATTCACAAGCCTTTGATAAGTTGCTCCTGCATTCCTTAGCCCGAACGGCATTACAATGAAGCAGTACACTCCTCGTTCGGTAATAAAGGCTGTTTTATCCTGATCTCTCTCATTCATAAATATTTGATAAAACCCTTGGAAAGCATCCATCATACTAAAGAAAATGAATCCCGCAGTCGAGTCGACCAGCATATCGATCCGAGGTAAAGGATAGGGGTCCCTTGGACACAGTTTGTTTAGGTCGGTAAAATCATTACACATTCTCCATTTGTTGTCGACCTTCTCTCCCTTCGACACCAACACTACATTGCAAAGCCACTCAGTGAATGTTATTTCCCGAATCTGTTTTGCGGCCAATAATCTATCCACCTCAGCATTGATGATTTTGTCTTTTTCTCGACCGTGATTCCTCTTCTTTTGTCTAACTGGCTTTGCTTTAGGATCGATATTTAAAGAGTGAGTGATCACCCTTGGGTCGATTCCTACGATATCATCAGAACTCCAAGCAAAGACATCGGCGTTGTTTCTAAGGAATTCGATCAACATGGTCTCCATCCCTTGACTTAGCTCGGTCCCAATTCTGGTGAACTTCTCGGGAGAGCCAGGGATTAATGTTACTTGTTTATGATTTGGGGGTTGTACGCTCATATCGATCTCTTTTCCTTTTTTACTCTGCAACTTTTCACAATCTGGCAACGGGAGGTCGGATACCGAGAATACCTTTTCGTCTTCTAACTTCCTCTTTGAGGGCAATAATGGCTCGAAGTGCTTCTTCATGTTTAGGGACGTGTTGTAACATTCCCATGCCATGCATTGGTCGTTCCTCATTCCTCCGACCCCTGCCAAAGTGGGAAACTTGACCATCTGGTGGTAAGTTGACACGACCGCTTTGAATACATTTAAAGCCGGTCTTCCCAAAATTGCATTATAAGCGAACGGGGTACTCACGACCAAGAACTTAACCATCTTCGTAACATCTTTAGGTTTCTTACCCATAGTAGTACTCAAGAGTATGGTTCCGAGAGGAACAATCTCCGATCCACCAAACCCAATGAGCGGGGTGGATACTCGTTCCAGTCGCGGATGTTGTAGATTCATTCTGTCAAGCGCCTCAGAAGAGATTATGTTTGCCGAACTGCCATTATCGATTAACACCCTCCTAACCTCGAAGTTAGCAATTCTCAGGGTTAAGACCATCGAAAAATCGGGGTCATCTTCATTAGTATCCCAAGTCACTTCACTAGGTCTGTCAGCCTCGGAAAAACTAATGACTTGATTTATCGAGGGCGCTGGTCTTAAGGACATGACCTCTTTCCTGGTCGAGACACCAGTCTTTATTGACCTAGCAGTCCTTTTCCTCGCATTCCTGCTATCTCCCCCAGCTGGCCCACCAGATATCATATTTATCACCCGATTCGTCTGGTCCTCTGCTTGTTGTTGATCCTCACGGTGCTGTTCGGAGGACCTCCTAGGACTTCTGGATCGATAACGGCTGTTATGGTTCTCCTTTCTGACATATTCCTTCAATTTTCCCTGAGCAATCAGTTTTTCGATCTCTTGTTTTAATTGAAAACAATCCTCGGTGCTATGCCCCCGAGCCCTATGGTATCTGCAATACTTATCGTGATTCATAGTCCCTGGCCTTGGTTGAGTGATACGCCGAGCTCCAGGGACCAAATTTCTTTCCTCGAGAACAGTTAGGATCTCGTCCCTCGAGGTGTTCAACCTGGTAAAGTTGCTTTTTTCATGCTCCATCCTCGGAACCCTCTCTGGAGATGCAGGTCGACCGTAGACATTAGATCTGTGGGTCGGAGCCTGAGGTTTATAGACCTTAAGTCTCTGCCAAACCGAGCCTCTTTGCTGCGCGTTTGACCCTCCGTAGTCGCTTGGTTTTGGGATAGGGGCCCGATCAGGTTTCTTCACGATCGGGGGCCTAGGATTCTGTGCGTTCTTTAACTTATTCATTTCCTCCTGGATCATGTATTTCTCAGCTATTTCCATAATCCGCTCGAAAGACTTCGGTTGCTTTCGGCAGAGAGCATTCCCGAACTGGCTATTACGGGTCAGCTCGAACATTAATGACGACAGAAACTCAATCTGTGGGGTATCAACTTTTAGAAGTTCAATACTAAATCTAGCCAGCCACTGCCTCAGTGTTTCTCCTTCCATTTGCTTCACCGTTCCCAAATGATTAGCAGGTAACCTTTGTTTCCTTTGGCTGGCAAATTGGTGTTTTAATTTATCGCACAACTCGTCAAAAGAGAAGATCGAGTTCGGAGGCAGTTTTCCAAACCAATCCAAAGCAATTCCCTCGAACGTGGTGACCATGATTTTGCAACAAAAATCCTCCGAATGTCCATATAAATTCAACACATTTATGAAACTGTTTATATGCTCCCCGGGGTCAGAGGTCCCATTATATCTTGGCAATCTGGTCGGGACCGTTTCTGTTCCCCGAGCTTCTCTAATTTCTTGACAAAAAGGCGAACATCGCATAATATTCGTGCTCAGTTCCCTATTTCGTCCTTCAAGGAAAACGGCCCCATCCTCTTTGGCCTCAACTCCTCGAGCCCTGACGTCTGCGGGTCGGGTTTCCTTTATTAACATCTCCTTCTCCAACTCCTTAGTAACCCTTTCTTGAACAATCTTTTCCAAGTCAGCCTCGGTCACCTTTCTGTAGGCTGGCTTTCTAGATCTCTCCACGGCTTTGGGTTGACTTTCCCCGACCACCGAATCCTCTAAATTTTGTACGTTCCTAGAAGGTTGCCCTGATCGGACAACGGTTCTAGCTCGCGGTGGGTTGGGTCTTACATCAGATGGTTCGCCCAAAGCAGATCGACGAACACTTCCTTCCCTTGGCCTGTTGGAAATCGGACCCCGAGCAGTAGGTTGATCGACCGGGGGCTGCTGACCTGGCAGAGTTTCACGATCTGCTCTCTCCGTGTTCAAGAATTCTCTACACATGGTTCCGATAATGGAACGTAAATCTGCCACAGTCGTATGAATAGGCATATCATTCGGCGGGTCGAGCGGCGGCACCTCAGATTGGTGGGCCGCTCGGGATTGGTTACTTGGTTCATTGTTTACTGAGCGCTGCGCTCCAACAGCTTGTGAAGGCTCACCTCGATTGTACGTGTACCTCCTAGTAGTAGGCATATTTCGATCTAACACCCGAGTAGGCCCCACGGTGGGCGCCAATTGATTATACCGTTTTTCGTTCGTGTTCAATAAGGAAAGTTGAGTATAACAAAATATGAATCGAGCGTGTGAAAACTGTATATTAATATCGGTGTTCGAATACAAGTTACAAAGCGGGTCTACCCGAGCATTACGGGATGCTGTACTACTAGAAAGACTAATACAAAGAGAATACAAGCTAATTCCTAGTCCGAACAGTAGGTCCGAGCAGAGGGTATTCCTTGGAAGTTGTGCCGTCCCTGATGTCATAAATGCGCCGCGTATTTATAGGAACAGTAATGAGCTAGCTAGACCATCCGTAGGAGAATAGCTCTCGGCCAGCTGTGTAAAGCTGTAGGTCGGTCCCACAGTAATTCCGAGGAGACGAGTAGATCGGGAAGAAGGTCGGAGTACTTGATCTAGAGCTATCAATCTGGCTTGATCGGAAAACCATGTTCTTCAGGTCGGAGAATACCATTCTGGTCGGGATCGAGGCCGACCTCGAGCAGAAGGTATTTCCTAAAGTGGCGTATGCGAAATACCCCTCATCAGTTTACATTCGAAGTGACATGTCCCTCAGCTCGATCTAAATTTTGATGTTCGGTGTGAGGCGGCATGTTACTTGCGCTGATTCTTTGGGAATTCTCGGGCGGGGCTTCTACTGCATGTGGATGCTGAGAAGTCGTGCTTCTCCCTGTGTTACGTGTGCTCTTTCTTGGATTGGCCATATTCGATCGAGTAATTAACCTGCCCCACGGTGGGCGCCAACTGATTTAATCGAATTTCGTCTCTCAGTAATATTGTTTAAGATGATAATAATTATGATTTAAAGGTTTGGTTAAAGTACTCAGGATGGTGCAATACAAGGACAATCAAAGTAATATATCACGTAGGGAATCAGAATATGAGAGGCGCACAATAGTATTATATTTCGTAGGTTAAAATCTGGGATCCTTAATACAATGTAAGTTTTGCTATTTATAATATTCCTCATGTCCTAACTGAACTAGGAGTCCTATCTAGCCTAGGAAACCTATATGGCCTAGGACTGCCACATGGCCCATTAAGTCCCCAGAATCGGACAGTAGGTCGACCAGATATGTTTTTGGCGGATCGAGCCGATCTCGCAGCTTATGTAGGTCGGATCGATCTTGATTCTCCTCGGATATTCCTACCCGGTCGTATGTGCAAAATAGCCCTCATCAATTTCCAACAATTTGCAAGGGATAATCCAAGAAAAGATAAAGAAAACTAGCCGCATAAATACGAGGAAAGTTGAACGATTCAAAATTCTTAAGCCTGGAGTGATAAATTATGATTGAATAACACAACCTGCCTTTGTTATTGCGGGTCAAACGATCTCTTAGAATATAGCTTCTACTCCAATTTCAATAATCAACTACAATAATACTTTGCGATTCTACTTTTAAATGAGCTTCCACTTTTCGATTCTCTTCACGATTGGGATTGAAATTAGGAATGGGTTGATTGATTCTCGTGACATATTGAAATTAGGGCTAGGTTGATTGATTCTCGTGACCGATTGAAATTAGGGCTAGGTTCATTGATTCTCTTCACGTTCAGAAGGTTATTGAAATAGAAGAAAAACAAAAGTTGGGAATTAGGGATGATTTTTAGAAGAGGAAATTGGTAATGAATTAGGGATGGCTTCTCAAATCGAGGCTATAAAAGTGATGGCGCCTTTGTACTTCTCGAAGTCAACAATAGGATAATGAATGAGGGTAGAGTACATAGAGCTAAATTGAAATCTTAGTTTAGTTTATACATTTTGTTTTATTAAAATTATTGTTTCTTTTTAGAATATTATAAAAATTATTGCTTCTTACTAAAAAAATTAATTTATGTTTATTTTATTTTAAAATTCGTGTTATTATTTTTAATCTATTTATGTATGTATGGGTGATTTATGATCAGACCCTGAGGTGTAGTCGTTTTACAAGAACATACCCCTTATGTTTCAGAAATTACAAGGAGATCTCCTCTGGTTTAGACTATGTATCAAAACATCTCTTATAACTTCAACAATTATTACAATGACAACCCCTACAATTTGTGAAAAAGTTAACAAAAAACCCTTCTAGAGGGTGTCCATGTAATTTTTTATATCACAGGGAATTTTATGTAATTATGCTAAACCTCAAAGGGTTTGAGTGTAAATCACCCCCTTGTAAGGATCAATATAAGTAGATGAAAAGATATGTTTTGAGTTCGACTTGATAAACTCAAATAAGAAAAAAAATATATAATTAAAATAAAGTCGTTTGTTCGAGTTCAGTGGTGTAGCCAAAAAAATATATCAAGGGGAACAATATAAAATTAACGGTAATTTACGTAGATACCCCCTGTCTATTGCCCTAATTATAAGAACTTATCCTCTTGTTTCAAATATTACAAAGATACCCCCTCGGTCAAAAACTGGATCATAAATCCCCATATTGCTAGGATCTTTTCCTTCTCTTCGGGATCGAACATCAATTGCAACTATTCGATAAACGGCTCATTGGGATAGATGTAGATGAACAATACCCCCCTAGAACCATATAGGAAGTTTTCTCCTCGTACGGCTCGAGAATAACCAAGGGGTGTCTATTTAAATCTCCCTAAAATTAAAGGTTATATTAAATTTAAATATATGTTAAAAAATTGATGATTTTTTTAATCTAGCAATGAAAATTTGAACAATTTTAAATTAAACTCAAAGATCAATTAGCAAAATGGGAAATAGGTACAGTAGAGACAATCTCTACGATTGTTATACTAGTAACTTATAAAATCATTCTCATGTACATTTTTTGGAAAGAGTGATTAACTCAAGAACAGCTAAGTGATCTTATCAGTTGAGTTAAAGAATTACAGAGGAGGTTTTGAAGATGACAAAAAGGCCAAAATGGTTTTGAAGATTAAAAAGGTCAAAAGAGTAGTCATCAACTAAGAACTGAAAAACACAGTGAAACCTATCTCACGGTCTGGAAGCTATGTGACCGAATCAGCTAAGTGGGATATCAGATCAGTAAAATCAGATAGGTTATCATCGGTCGAGTCAAGATAGATGTGTTTATTCTTGAATCAGTAGAGTAGCCATCAGCAGAGTGATCATCAGCAGAGTAATCCCATCAGCAAAGTGAAGACGGTCAGTAAGCTTATCAACGGTAACAAGCTGAGTGCATTAAATATGACTTGTCATAAAGTAGATATCCGTACAACAGAGTGTACAGTGAAAAGTCTGCAAAAGCTGCAGTCGAAAAGAAGACCGTTGCTCAGGATTAAAATGTAATTTCGCCTATCTTCAACGGGCAAAATTTCAAATCCGCGAATATAAATAGGCCAGGGACTGAAGATTGAAAAGAGACGTGCACAATTCAAGATCACATCTTTAGAGCAAGATCCATCAATTGAGTCGTTTGATCACAAGCGAAGTCATCTGTTGGCAAAGCTTTTTGTTGAAGAACAAGATCAAACTCTTGTCTATCTGAGTGACATTCAACTAAGAATAGAAGGAGTTTATATCCATATTTGTGAGTGATATAACTTCATAGTATAGGTCTTCTGAGTGATTTCTTATATTGAGTGAGCAAGGTTAATCTTTGTGATTTTTCGATAGTGAATAGAGAGTTCTTACTTATGACTTATCATTTGTTGTAAAGCATAAGTGTTCTAGTTCCTGAGTGCTTTAGAATAGGTTTTTCTAAGTGATCTACTCGAGAGCTGAGTGTTCTACTTGAGGCTTGTCATTTGTTGTAAAAACTCAAGTACTAGTTACATTGTGTTTCTAGTAGAACCTAAATCTTTGTGATTTAGAAGAGTGGAATAAGACGATTTGTTCTTGTATAACAACTATAAAAATTCCTGTATTTGATTACTTGTTTTTAACGTGCATATTTTCATAAGTAAACAAACGTTTAAAAGACAAAGCTTTTAAAAGAGGAATTTATAAAACTGGGGTAAAACTTTAAAGAGAAACTTATTTGAAAAACATACTTGCTAAAATCCGCTTCATTCAAGTTTTGAAACTCCGAATGTATCTTGTTGGTCCCAAGTGGTCAGATGAGGTCTAGAGGGAGGGGGGGGGGGGGGTTGAATAGACCTCTGAAAATTTTAACTTAAAAATTATCTAACTTTTTTCTATGAGCAGACTAAGCTGATCAAGATTTGTAAGTAGACTAAGCTGATCGCGCACAAAGCTTTGAACAGCAGAGTTGACCACTCTTCTGATTTTACTTAGCTGATTTTTAGAAAATCAGAGTTTTAAATAACTTACTTGCAGCGAATTTATCAAGTGTTTTTCACAAGTAGTTTTCTTTAACTTGAAAGATTTTAACCCCAGTTTTCGCAAACTCCTTTTTAAAATCTTTAATAGTTAACTTAAGTGTTTGAAAGCTTTTGAAAAATATGCAAGTAAAAATGCAACTTCAAACACAGGTAATTTTTATAGTGGTTATATGGATGTAAATACTTTAGTCCACTCTTCCAAGTCACTTAGATCTTGGGTTATACTATAAACACACAGTTTACAATATACAATGCTTGCGCCAAACAACAAATAAAATGGCCACAAGTGCGTAATAGGAAATCACTAAGAAGACCTATCCTCTGAAGTAATATCACTCACTAAGATGGATATCTACTTCTCACAACACTTCTCTTACAAAATCACTCGGATTTATGTGTATATCTTTTATTTTCAACTTCGGCTTTCGTCAACAGATGACTAGGCTGATGAGTGTTCTGTTCTTGAGTTTTGAGACTTAGACAAATTCTGCTTCGAAATTTTGCTCTCAAGTGTGTTGCTTGTCTCTAACTCATGAATCTTGAACTATTTATACTTGATATTTGAATTCTATCCGTTGAAGAAAGACAGAATCTGATTTCTCGAGTACTGGTCCCCCAATTTCAGGAACGTCTACCTGCAACTGTGCACTGTACACTCTGCTGTACTTTATGTTAGTCGCATTAAATGCACTCTGCTGATTAGAGATTTTTCTTCAATCATTTGTCTTTAATACCCTTCCCTTACAACATTTATTACTTCAGGTGCATTTATTACCGTTGCAATAACTTCTGATCACTTCCACTCTGCTGATCGAATCCACTCGTCTGATGAACACTCTGCTGATCCAAATCGAACTCATCTGATTTGAGTCTGCTGAAAATCCACCAGTCTGATTCTGAATACAGCAACAAATCAGTAGTCTTCTGGACCATAAATTTGACCCTTCTGTTTTGGCTTCATCCTTGGTTAAATAATTATAGAGATTTGAGCTAAGCTTCCAATACTTAGCTGATGATGTTTTGGAAATCATCAAAACCTCCCTTCACTTCTAAGTCTTCATCTTCATCCAACAATTTTCCCCTTTTTGATGATGACAAAACTTCAGCCAAATACCTGTACCTAAACTAAAGTTAAGTCCTCAAAAATTTCTGAGATACAAATAATATGTTGGAAACTTGAACTTTTATAGATTGTTTTGAATATTACTGTACAAGTTTACAAAGATGGACTCAAAATAAAAATTACAATAAAGTATGCTGATACAATAATTTTCAATTAAGTGACCTAGTCTAGAAAGTCTAGTCTAGTCTTCAGCTTCTTCATCTTCTTCCTCTTCTTCTTCTCCTTCTTCAACTTCATCTTCCTCATCTTCTCCACTAGAAAACACATCAGCAGGAGTCAGGTTTCTATTGGCAGCTTCAACTCTTCTTCTGATCTCCTCCATCTTGCTTGTTTTCCTGAATGGATCGAGCTGTTCTTCAGGAGTGTCCTTTGAAGCAGCAATCTCTTTGTCAGATTTTGCTATGTCCTTGGGATCTTCTTCAGCAGCTTCTTCATCATCTTCAGCTTTCTCTTCAAGTACTTCATCTTCAGCAGGCCTTTCAGCAGCAGATCCTTGCTCAGGTACTTGAATAGTTGCAGTAGCAACGCTCTTTTTTGCTGATCCCTATCCCCCCTTTTTGTCATCATCAGTAGGGTTGAGTTGATCAGGAGAGATGTTGACAGCAGCACACAGCTTCCTGATGTTTTGATCCACCACTTGGAGTTGAGCAGAGTGATGTTGTTGAGTAGCTTTCATTGCACCAGCTAGGTTATTCATGTAATCAACATTCAGCTGAAGTGTTGATATTTCACCATGAACTTTATCAGTAGCAGCAGAGAACTTTTGCATCATACTTTCAGTCTTTATTATCTCAGCATCAGATAATTCTCTTAAAGTTTTCTCCACCCTTGACCAATCTGACTCATTTCTTTGAAGAGCAGCATGCACTATTGACATTTGCCTTTACATCTTCAATGTTCTGATTCATGCTCAGGATGCTTCGAGTCAGTTGCAATGAATTATCAGCTGGGAGAGGAAAGTTGTCAATGGCATTCTGCACCATCTTGGCAGTAGCCTCCTCTAATTGCTTCAGCATCAGCCTGTTTCTCTCTTCCATTTCCTTCATAGCGTTTTCAATTAAGTGTTGCATTGACTCAATGAGTGAGGAATGGATATCAGCATTAGGAATGGTTGAGGGTGATGCAGTAGCAGCTTCTTGGTGAACAGGTGTGTCATGAAAAACTTGAGCTTCTTCAGCCTTCCACTCAATTGCTAAAGTGTTCTTCTCTATAACAACAGCATACAGTGGCTTGGATGGATCAAGGTTGATCTCCACAGCATGCTGGTTTTTCTTTGGTTCTTCATCAGCTGACTAATCAGCTATGTGGATGACATCAGCACCTTCAGCAGACACGATAGTCTTCTGATGAATCAAGAGAGCTGGTACACATGTGGATGTAGACTGTTGGGCACTCAGTTGTTCTTGAACCGTATTGATCTCTGAGCCAAAGGCAATTTGCTGTAAACTTGGCAGACTGGGCAGATCACTGGTTGTTCCTTGTTCATAACGAGACCTCTGCACCCATTTCTCCATAGTTGTATAAACATCAATCTTGACTGCTCTATCAACAAGGTCATCAGATGGACCAGGCTATTTGGCAATGAATCCTTGATAGCAGTCGCCTCTTGATTGACAATGGCTTTTGCAAAACCATGCAATCTGTCACGTACAAAGTCTGAATCCAAAGCTTTTGCAACGGAGTCTGTTTGCAGCCAACTTAGAACCCAACGTCCTTCTTCAGCATACTCTCTCCAGGCTTGGATTTCAGCTTCAGATTCATTCAATCTGTAATCTCTCCATCTGTTATATCTGATCTTCTCTGGGAGGAAAACAGTTCTTGTTTGAAGCAGCTGATTAAACTTTTCAAGTTCAGCTTCAAACTTGGCGAAGGCAGCAGAGTCACTCTTGACAATGTCAAGTGCTCTTCTGACTTCAAATTTCTTTCTCTTTATAGTCTTGGCTCTTGGCAGCACAAATTTCCCTTCCATGGGTCTTCCAATAACTATGCCACCTGACCTTCTAGGTCCATGGGCATCCTTCTTGCTTAACTCCAAGGCCTTAGCCAAATCTTCTGCTTCCTTAGCAGCAATCTCTGCATCAGTCATTTGCTTAGCATCAGCCTCAACTTTGCTAGCTTCCAAGGCTCTTTTCATTTCAACCTCATCCCTCTTTCTCTGTTCTGCTCTTCTCTCTTCTTCTTGTGATAGGTAGAGACTTTGGCTTTTCCAGTTCTTTTTCTTCTTTGAGCTCTAGTTTCAGTGACTGGTGCGGCAGCAGTAGGTTCAGGAGCAGCAGTTGCAATTGGTTCAGCAACAATTGGATCAATGATCCTTACTTCTGGCTCCTCTTGAGGTATGCTCACCTCAGCTGTTGGTGCAGTAGTCGGATTAGTCTGAGCAGCAGCAGACTTACTTTGAGCAGCAGACTCTTGCTTACTTCCAACAGACCTCTCTGCTGATGGAGGACTTTTCCTTACTAAGTCAGTCAATTCAGTGGTTGAATCAATCTGAGTTAGCCTCTTTCTGATAGTTACCTTTGTGTGAACAAATTTTGTGGTGGCAGTGTCTTTGAGAGCACTCCTTGTTCTTCTTGCTACATTCTCCAAAGGTAGCTCAGCAGATGGGGTTCTTTCAGGAGAGTCAAGGGGCATTTCCTCTATCTCCCTAGCTGTCTGATTTATGATAACTGTTGGATGAAGATGAAGATAGAAGGTGTGAAGTGAATGGAGGTTTTGATGATTTCCAAAACACCAGAATCAGCTAAGTAATGGAAGCTTAGTAAATCCCATGAAAACACTTTGATCAAGTAAGAAGACAATTCAGAAGGGTCAAAAGTTCAAGGTCCAGAAGACTACTGATCTGTTGCTGAAGATAGGAATAAGACTGGTGGACTTTCAGCCCACTAAAATCATATTAGTTCAAGTTTTGGATCAGCCGAGTATACATCAGACGAGTGATTTCGATCAGCAGAGTAGAAGGGATCAAGGAGTCTGATCAACGGTAGTAAATGCACTTGGAGTAATAAATGCTGAAGAGGAAGGGTATTTATGACAAATGATTGAAGAGAAACCTCGTATCAGCTTGGTGCATTTAATGCGGACTGACAGAAGGTACAGCAGAGTGTACAGTGTTCAGTCGCAGGTAGCCGTTTCTGCAGAATGGACCAGTACTCGAGGATTTTAACACCTGTCGATCTCTCAACGGGCAGATTTTCAAATCTCTAGTATAAATAGTTCGGTTCAAGAGTTGAAGAAGAAGATACAACACAACTGAGATTAAAATCGAAGCAGAATTCTTCTAAGTCTCAACTTCAAGAACAGAACACTCATCAGCCGAGTCCTCTGTTGACGAAGCAGAATAGAGAGAAAACAAAGTATACATACAAATCTGAGTGATTTTGTGAGAAACGTGTTGTGAGAAGTAGATATCCATCTAAGTGAGTGATATTACTTCAGAGAGTAGGAGTTTCTTTGTGATTTCCTATTGCGCACTTGTGGCCATTTCATTTGTTGATAGGCGCAAGAATTGTATATTGTAAACTGTGTGTTTATAGTATAACCCAAGATCTAAGTGACTTGGAAGAGTGGACTAAAGGATTTCTATCCATATAGCCACTATAAAAATCCTTTGTGTTATACTTGCATTATTTCTTGCATATTTACAAAGAGCATACTTTAACACGAAAAGGTTAACTGTTAAAAAGTTTTAAAAAGGAGTTTGCAAAACTGGGGATAAAACTTTTTCTAAGTTAAGAAAAATACTTGTGAAAAACACTAGAAAATTCCGCTGCAAGTTAGTAAATTTAAAACTCTGATTTTGATAAAATCAGCTAAGTAAAATCAGAAGAGTGGTCAACTCTGCTGTTCAAAGCTTTGTGCGAGATCAGCTTAGTCAACTTACAATTCCTGATCAGCTTAGTCTGCTGACAGAAAAAGTTAGAGATTTTGAAAGATAAATTTTTAGAGGTCTATTCACCCCCCACCTCCTCTAGACCTCATCTGACCACTTGGGACCAACAAGTGGTATCAGAGCAGGTGGTTCATCTGAATCATTTGCCTGATCAACGAGCTTGATCCTAGAGTGTTTTTCAAAGGTTTTCAAAAGTTTTCAAAAGAGCATCTTTTTGAAAAATAAAAACTTTTTGAAAAATGGATTGTATCAGCCTTGTTCCCCACATAGGCGGTATGAGCTTTGAGGACTGGAAAATACGCATGGAAATTTTCCTTGCTGCTTATAATGATAATATGTACACGTGCATAACTCAAGGTCCGATAAGAGTTACCAAAACAATCAAAATTGATGGCCAAGAGACGGTCGTTGATAAAGAACGTTCAGAGATATCACCAGATGAAATCAAGTTGAAGAATCTTGACAAAGTTGGAATTTTCATCATGACAAAAGCCCTCGACAATGAAAGGTTTGACAAGGTCAAACACTGTAAAATATCTAAGGAGATGTGGGACAAAGTCCGTGACATGAGCGAAGGGAATGACTCAATCAAAGAACACAATCTGAGCGTAGCCCTGGAGAAGTTTGAAAACTTCAAGATGAAACCTGGAGAAACCATTGACCACATGGATACAAGGTTTACAAAGGTGTTGAACAATGTACTAAAGTTGGGAAAGACGTTCACTAATAAGGAGATCACCGTCAAAGTCTTAAAGGCGCTGCCACCCAAGTTCAACATGAAGATCACAGCGATGGAAGAATCAAGGGATCTGGGGAAGATCTCACTGACATAGCTGTTTTCTATACTCAAGGCGTATGAGTATAAAATGCCAAGAATGGGGATAGAAGAGACCTCAACTTCTGGCCCCACTGCTGCCCTGGTCACTGCAGAAAGAACTAGAAGATCAGCCGGGAAGATAAGAGAAGTGGACTCATCTGATGAGACCACAGTGCTGAACAAAAAGGAGTATACTGCTGGCGATGTTGCTTTGTTATTGAACGGGTTCAAAAAGTTCTACAAAAGAAAAATGAAGAACAAATATAACAATGCTTCTACTTCTAAACCTACCTCTTATTCTCATGATAGTAAGGATGATTATAAATCCAAAATGATGTGCTATAATTGCAGGAAATTGGGACACTTCATCAAGGACTGCCCATATCCTAAAGCTGAGAAGTATACTGAGGAGGAAAAGAAACAGAGGAAAGAGAGGAGACACCAGAAAAGCAAAGTGCTGTTGGCTGAAGCTGAAAAGATAGCAGCCATCTATTCATCTAACTCAGAATCAGGGACGTCAAGTGATGACTCTGCTGAAGAAGAGACACCTGCACTGCTCTGTCTCATGGCCAAAGAATCAGATGATTCTGACACTGAGGTAACTCTCACTGAAAATGAAGTTGAGCTATTTAGCTCATTTGAGTAAATGATAAAAAACAACACAGATGTTGTTAATGAATTTGCAAAGCTTAAGGACGAGATGATCGTGCTGAAAAAGCAAAATGCAAAACTGAAAATTAGTGTTGAAAAACAACAAGATTCGACTAAGTATAAAAAGCTTTCGCATGAATGTGAATCTCTGAGAGCAGAATGTGAAGTTTACAAAGGAAAAATCATGGAACTTGAAGCTATAATATCTCTTCATGATAAGTCTTCTGTTGCATCAGTAGATACATCTAATGAACATAGAACACCTTTAGTAAAAGAGAATTTAGAACTGAACAAAACTGAGAAATTCATATATGCTGATAACAGTAATGTTATTTTATATGTTCAGACTGCTAAATCTACTTCACTTGAAAATAAGAAAAAGGAGAAGAAATCTCCTAAGGCTAAAAAGGGTAAAAAGCCTGAAAATGAAAAACAGACTGGTAAAACTAAACAGCAGAGTAGTCCTAAGAAGTCTGCTGATAAGAGTAAAACCAATCATACTAGTAAAGCTAAGTCGTCTGTTAAAGAGCAAGTAAAGAGCAGACCTAAGAAGCAAATAAATTATAACAATGATGCTTGGTATGGAAATGAGTCTTATTATGTGCAACCTGCTTATTCACCTTATTATGCTGCACTTCATTATCCACCTTATTATGCTGCATATCCTGCTCATCAACCAATGCATGCTTAACCTGCTTTTCATGCATCTTACCCTGCTTATGAGCATTACTCACATCATAATGATTATCAACATAATATGCCTGCTGATTATGGTGAAGATAAAGTTGCTCATGCTTCTGCTAAAACTCAAAAGCCTAAGAAGCCTAAGACTTCAACATCTTGGGTTGTCAAAGGTGACACTAATCCACCAGGACCATCTCAATAAAGGGTACCTAAAACAATTTTATTTTGTTTTGTAGGTTAGGATTAGGAGTAGGAGTAAAGTAGAGAAGAAATGGTACTTGGACAGTGGATGTTCAAGGCACATGTGTGGAGACATACATGAACTGGCAGATGCTGTTGCTGTGAATGGTCCAAGAGTCACTTTTGGAGACAACAAAGAAGGCAAGGTTGTTGCGGTTGGAAAGCTAATCAAAGGAAACATAGAGATATCTGACGTCTCTTATGTTAATGGCATGAAGTACAATCTGCTGAGCATAAGTCAATTTTGTGACAAGGGATTTTCTGTAATGTTTTCATCAGATAAGTGCTATGTTGAACAAGTTGGAACAAAGAAGGTTATTTTATCTGGAAGAAGATAGGGAAATATCTATGTAGTCGACTGGAATTCTGTGGACAAGAATTCTAATGTTTGTTTGGTGGCTTCTACACCAAGTGAAACTAGTTGGCTGTGGCACAAAAGAATGAATCACCTGAATTTCAAGACCATAAACAGATTGATAAAGAATGATTTGGTAGAAGGAATTCCAAAGACAGTCATGAGCAAAGACAAGCTTTGTGACGCATGTCAGAAGGGTAAACAAGTGAAGTCCACTTTCAAAATCTTCAACCAGAATTTTGGAGCTGTTACATATGGATTTGTTTGGCCCTATTGATCCTATCAGCAATGGTGGAAAGAAATAATGCCTAGCTGTTGTGGATGATTTTTCAAGATTTACTTGGGTGATTTTCATGAAGAAGAAAAGTGAAACCAAGGAACATCTTACTAATCTGATGGAACTGATCCAGAATGAAAAGAGTCAAAGAATATTGAAGATCAGATCAGATAGAGGGATTGAATTTACAAACTCTACTGTTGAAGAGTATTGTAACTCCGGAGGAATCAATCATGAGTACTCTGCTGCCAGAACCCCTCAACAAAATGGAGTTGCTGAAAGGAGAAACAGAACTCTAAAGGAAGCTACCAGGACAATGATATCTGAAGCAAAGCTGCCCCAAAGATTCTGGGCAGAAGCCACAAATACAGCATGTTACATCCAGAACAGATGTATGATCAACAAGAGTCAAAACAAGACACCTTATGAGCTATGGAACAACAAAAAGCCTAATTTACATTATCTTAGGATTTTTGGTTGTAAATGTTATGTTTTGAATAATGGGAAAAATCACCTTACTGCATTTGCAGAAAAGGCTGATGAAGCTGTTTTTGTAGGTTACTCTACTGTTAGTAAAGCTTACATAGTTTTTAACAAAAGAACTTTACTTGTAGAAGAATCTATTCATGTAGTGTTTGATGAACCAAACCAATCGTTTGAAAAGAATCAAAGTGCTAGTCCAGAGATATCTGCTGACTTTCAGAAATTGAGTATGGAAAGAAAAGAAGAATATGTTCCCATCATACTACCTGATTTAAACTAAGCTGTTAACTCAAGTGCTGTTCAAAATCAGTCTGCTGATTGTCTAACAGAGGAGTTGCAAACAGCTGACAGACCAGAGCCTGTTCAACAGACTGCTACTGAGACTCCAACAGTAGTGTTGCAAGATCAATCAAGAGGACAACATCCAGATTTGCAACCTGATCTCAGATGGCTCAGAGATCATCCACCTGACTTAGTGATTGGTGATCCACTGGATAGAGTGAGAACAAGAAGGTCAACTGCAAATGAAACAATGTTTGTAAGTTTTCTTTCACAAATAGAGCCTAAGTTAATTGATGAAGCTCTTAGTGATTCTCACTGGATTGAAGCAATGCAAGAAGAGTTGAATCAATTTGAAAGGAATGAAGTCTGGTACTTAGTTCCCAGACCTACTCATCAAAGGGTAATTGGCACTAAGTGGGTATTCAGGAATAAAATGAATGAAGATGGTATTGTTACCAGAAACAAAGCAAGACTAGTTGCCAAAGGTTATTGCCAAGAAGAAGGCATTGATTTTGATGAGGCATTCGCACCAGTTGCAAGGCTTGAAGCGATCAGATTATTCTTAGCCTATGCTGCTCACAAGAACTTCACTGTCTATCAGATGGATGTGAAGTCCGCTTTTCTCAATGGAGAATTGCAAGAGGAAGTTTATGTTGAACAACCTCCTGGTTTTGAAGCTTATCAACAAGGAGACAAAGTTTATCGTCTGAAGAAAGCTCTCTATGGACTGAAACAGGCTCCAAGAGCATGGTGTGATACTTTATCTAATTTTCTTTTAGTTAAAGGATTTCGCAAAGGTAAAGTAGATAAGACTTTGTTCACTATTAAATGGGATAATCATATATTGTTAGTTCAAATATATGTGGACGATATTATTTTTGGTTCAACTAACCAACAGATGTGTGAGAAGTTCTCTAAGCTGATGCAGAACAAGTTTGAAATGAGCATGATGGGAGAACTAAATTACTTTCTTGGATTACAAGTCAAACAGCTACCTGATGGTATCTTTATTAATCAAGCAAAGTACACAAAAGATCTGTTCAAGAAATTTGGTATGGAAACTAGCTCATCTGTTAGTGTTCCAATGTCTACTGGACTTCGTCTGGACAAGGATGAAGGTGGCAAATCAGTTGACATGACATCACCAAGTACAGAGGCATAATTGGGTCACTGTTATACTTAACAGCAAGCATACCTGATATTATGTATTATGTTGGGGTTTGTGCGAGATTTCAATCAAATCCTAAGGAATCTCATCTCTTAGCTTCTAAAAGGATATTAAGGTATCTCAAAGGCACACAAGAATTGGGATTGTGGTATCCAAGGGAATCAGGATTTGAACTTACTGGATATTCAGATTCTGACATTGCTGGCTGTAAAATTGATAGGAAGAGTACTACAGGTACTTGTCAATTTCTAGGCAGTCGTCTGATCTCTTGGATGAGTAAGAAACAGACTTCAGTATCCATATCTACTGTTGAAGCTGAATACATTGCTGCTGGAGCATGTTGTGCACAGATACTTTGGTTGAAGCATCAACTAGAAGACTATAATCTCAAGATCAGTGGAATCCCTATCTACTGTGACAATACAAGTGCAATCTCACTTACTCAGAATACTACTAGTCATTCCAGGACTAAGCATATTGAGATCAAACATCACTTCATCAGAGACCATGTTGAAAAAGAAAATGTTATTATTGAGTATGTTCATACAGACAATCAGATTACTGACATTTTCACCAAACCTTTAAGTGATGCAAGATTTTCTACTCCAAGAGTGGAACTAGGCTTGTTAAAATTGGATTCATAAGCTGAGGGGGAACCTATCGGAAGACTGGGTTCAACAGCTGACTAATTTGATATCAACAAGTGTTACACTTCAAGAAGACTGACTCTCAACAGACTAGCGGTACTCCTGTTTTAAAGATGAAATCTTCAATGACAGTTAGTTGAAGTTGTTTTAATCAGAAGATTTGTTCTTAATTCTTGAAGACTTGAAGATTATTTATCTTGCTGGATTGACAAACAGCAAAGGAAGATCACTAGATATTGGCTTTCACTAGTGATATATTGTATCAGACAAGTCATCTATCAGACAAGTATTAATTTTACTCATCTGTTTTATTTATGTCAACTTATATTTAAGTGTTGTATTGAAAACGTTTTAACTAAAACATGCTTTTATAAGTAACAGACAAGTGGCGTTTCAAATTCCTGCCCGTCAGACATAATTAATGAATTTTGAAATCCGTAATTCTCGCCCGCACGATTAGAAACTGACGTTTTAAATCAAACCGTTCACGTAAAACACGGAAACCGAAGCAATTCAAAGTCTATAAATCCAGATCTGATCAGAAGGGTAAACCTTACGCACCCAAAATTCTCTTAAGTTAAAAAGAAGTTACTAATTGATGTGCTTTCTGTCTTAAAGTGTTCTAAATCCTCACAAACCACTTCAAATTCATTACAATGGCCGGAGCTGAAGGACGTTACTTGAATTACGAGAAGTTCCGAATTACGAGAAGTTCCACGCTACTGGAACTCCTCTAATGAAGGAATTAATGGTTAAAATCAAAGAGGCAACATTGGTAAAAGTTTTGGAAGCCCACGAAGATTATGTGTTTACTGACGAAGTGGCTGAGTTTTACAAAACAAGAAACAATGATTTAACCAAGATGACTATGGTGGCTACTGTAGGAGGAAAGACTATATGTGTCTCTCCTGCTGTTCTTAATGAAATTTATGGTTTGAAGAATGAAGGAGGAGAAGTATTTACTTTGGGTTCGGAGAAAGAGGAGGAGTTTTGGACTGTATTTGCAAAGGAGGCAGAAGAGATGATTGGAACTCTGATGAAAACTCAACTGAAGGATGAGTTTCAGAGGTTCGCAGACATCATTGCGAAAATATTGGAGTGTTCTACTAGCTCTCTGGACGGGTTACCTAGAAGGAGGTTCCAGACAATGGCTTGCATTTACTATGGGCTGCCAGTCAACTGGGCTATTCACTATTTCTATATTCTGGCGTTGAAGAAAAATGGCCATGTGATAATGTTGAGTCATCTGCTTGCGACTCTGCGCTGTCCACTGGTAAATGGAAAGACAGTTCATGCATTGAAGGAGATGAAAATGTATGAACCTGTCAAAGTTGAAGCCAAGGTGTTGACAACTCCAAAAAGAAAGGCTAAGGGAAAGGCAGAGAAGCCTGCTGCTGCCAAGAAGCCTAAGAATGTCAAACAGACTACTCAGTCTGCTGATCAAACAGCTGACCCTGCTGTTCAAGCCAGATCAGTAGAAACTGAAGCTGATGTTGCTGATAAAATAGTCATTGAGGTGACTAGAGAAATTGAGGAGATGAATGCTGAAACATCTCCAGAGAGAACTGAGTCTGATGAACCAGTTCAGGTGGAAAAGGTTGGACGAAGAACAAGAAGTTCAGTAAAGAGGACTGCTGAACCTCAACCAACTGGAGTAGTACCTAAGTCCAAGGCAAATAAGAAGCCAACTTTGGGTGGTCAACGAGTTACCTTCACTGTTGATCCAACCACACAAGTTAGGGAAAATACTACTGCTGCTGAGAGACCAGTGGATGCAGTAGAGGAGGCTGCTGAGAGTGAACAGCCGACTAGCACAACAGCAGAGGTGAATGTCCCACTCATTCATCCTAAACCAATTGATGTTGTTCCACTGAAAGTAGTGGAATCCCCTGCTGCCAGAAGGAAGAGAACTGGCAAAGGGAAGGTAATTGATGCTTCTAAGAAGAAGCAAGAGGAAGCAGAATACCAGAAAGCTCTCAAGCTTAGTGAGCTTGCAACTCAGGCTAAAAACATGTCTGAAGCTGAGATTGCTGCTAAGGAAGCTCAAGACTTGGCTCAAGCTTTGGAAGCCAGTACCAAGGATGCTGATGGTCCAAGGTACAGTGGTGGAATTGTGATTGGAGAAAAGAAGAGGCCAAAGTCTGTTATGCCTAGACCCAAGTTGCAAAAGTAGACCCAAGTTGCAAAAGAAGCAAAGATCAGAACTGAAGCATGCTCTAAAAATAGTTCAAAATGATCCAGAGGTGTTCAAAAGGTTTGAAGCAGAGCTTGAAAGGTATAACAACATACTAGTCCGTCAGAGTCTCTTTGTTGCTGAAAAGATAAGATACAATAGGTGGAGAGACTATCGTCTGAAAATGACCAAGGAGCAAATAATACAGTGGAAGGAATTTGCTGCAGAAGAAAGATGAGTTCTGCAGTGGCTGGAAACTGGGTGCTTAAAGCAAGCACTGGATTCAGATCACTTCCTGGATATGGTACATTACAGGCTGAGGAAGTTAGCAAAATCTGAAGCCAAGAAAATACAAGACTCTGTCCCTGAAACTCCAAGAAAGAATGAAGATCTCAATGACAGAGCAGTAGAGCTGGCAATTTCCGTAACATTGGGAATATGGGCTAAGAAGACCAGATATCAGAAGGGTCATCCAAGTTCTATGACGCCCCTGCTAAGTTTACAACAGATTGTCTTTGGACCGGCCATCAAGACCTATGAAGACCTACATGAACAGACAACATCACCATTTGAGCCTGCTTTCATATTTACTCATAAAACTGCCGTCTCTGCTAATGGTATTGATGTTGTTACATAAATAGATGAGCCAATACATGTCCAGAAGAAGACAGATGAGAGGTTATCAACATCATCAGAGCAGTTGTCTCAACAGCAAACTACTCTGACTGATGAACCTAAGGAAACTGAGAAGGCTCCTGAGATTGGTCAAGCAAACACAGCCATCCCATCAACTTCAGCAAGTATGCAACCAACTATTTTGGAGTCCATTCAACAGTTGATTGCAAACTCTATGAGGGAAATGGAAGAAAGACACAAAGAGCAGTTAAAGAAGTTTGAGGAAGTGGCCTCAACTCTACTGTCTGCTGCTGCTGCTGAAAGAGTTCCCAAAGCTGCTGATCCTAGCCCTCTGATAGTGGAAGAAATAGCAAGTATCAAGAATGAAGTCCAGACTATCAGACTAGATGTGGAAACATTTGGAGCAAGGGTCAAGAATAACACAGCTAGTTGGAGGGACATAAATGAAGTTGTTGCAAAAGCAATGGAGGCTCAAGAAGAAAAAACGGAAAACATGTTGAAAGCATTCACAACCTCAGCCGATCTGATTCTGAACTCCCAGATTTAGCTAAGTGAGCAAGTGGATCTTACACTTAAAAAGATTCAGTCCTATGATACCTTGCAGCAACTGAAAAGAGAGAATCATCTTCTGGCGGTGGATAAGAACATCAGACTACTATGTGAAGCTGTTAACATCACTCCAGTTCTGCCTGAAGAACCTGCTGACCCTGCTGATGATGACAAAAAGGGGGAAGTTGGAGGTTCTACAACAAAGAAGGGTGCTGATACTAATCAATCAACTGAAGTTACTGAAAAACTAGATTCTGCTGAAAAGGATGGTGATGAAAATACAAGCAGACCAGATGATGAAGTAACTGAGGCAGAGAACGATGCTGATGAAGAACCCAAAGAACCAGTAAAATCTGATAAAGAGATTGCTGCTTCCAAGGACTCAGCTGCTGAACAGCTCAATCCATATGCCAAATATAAGAGAATAGAGGATCTCAAGAAGAAATTAGAGATATTTGAGGAAGATCTCTCTAGTTCTGAACAAGAAGATGAAAATCTTGAAGGTGAAGAAGAAGTAAATGTAGAAGAAACAAATGAAGCTTACAAGAAGAGAAGAAGGACTAGACTAAGATATTAGACTAGGTCACTTGTAATCTTTTTGTAAATCACTTGTAAAATTTACTTTCTGCTATCTCGTCTGATAAAATTGTAACTTGTAATCAACTGATATAATCTATAAAAGTTCAAGTTTCCAACAAATTATTTCTATCTCAGAAATTTTTGAGGACTTAACTTTAGTTTTAGGTACAGGTACTTAGCTGAAGTTTTGTCATCATCAAAATGGGGGAAATTGTTGGATGAAGATGAAGATAGAAGATATGAAGTGAAGGGAGTTGATGATTTCCAAAACATCAGAATCAGCTAAGTAATGGAAGCTTAGTAAATCCCTTGAAAGAACTTTGATCAAGTAAGAAGACAATTCAGAAGGGTCAAAAGTTCAAGGTCCAGAAGACTACTGATCTGTTGCTGAAGAAAGGAATCAGACTGGTGGACTTTCAGCCGACTCAAATCAGATTAGTTCAAGTTTTGGATCAGCCGAGTATACATCAGACGAGTGATTTCGATCAGCAGAGTAGAAGGGATCAAGGAGTCTGATCAACGGTAATAAATGCACTTGGAGTAATAAATGCTGAAGAGGAAGGTTATTTATGACAAATGATTGAAGAGAAACCTCGTATCAGCTTGGTGCATTTAATGCGGACTGACAGAAGGTACAACAGAGTGTACAGTGTTCAGTCGTTGGTAGCCGTTTCTGCAGAATGGACCAGTACTCGAGGATTTGAACACCTGTCGATCTCTCATTCAGCAGATTTTAAAATCTCAAGTATAAATAGTTCGGTTCAAACTTGTTCTGCATCAGCTTAGAGAACTTTTCACACATCTGTTTGTTAGTTGAACCAAAAATAATATCGTCCACATATATTTTAACTAACAATATATGATTATCCCATTCAATAGTGAACAAGGTCTTATCTACTTTACCTTTGCGAAATCCTTTAATTAAAAGAAAATCAGATAAAGTATCATACCATGCTCTTAGAGCCTGTTTCAGTCCATAGAGAGCTTTCTTCAGACGATATACTTTATCTCCTTCTTGATTCCATCTTGCTCTACATAGCACTTATCTGATGAGAAGATAACAGAGTATCCATTGTCACAAAATTGACTTATGCTCAGCAGATTGTACTTCAGGCCTTTAACATAAGAAACGCCAGATATCTCTATGTTGACTTTGATAAGCTTTCCACACACCACAATCTTGCCTTCTTTGCTGTCTCCAAATGCAACTTTTGGACCGTCTATGGCAGCAACATCAGTCAGTTCATGTATGTCTCCACGCATGTGCCTTGAACATCCACTGTCCAAGTACCATTACTTCTCTACTTTACTCCTACTCCTAATCCTAACCTACAAAACAAAATAAAATTGTTTTAGGTACCCTTTATTGAGAGGGTCCTTGCGGATTAGTATCACCTTTGACAACCCATGATTTCGAAGTCTTAGGCTTCTTAGGCTTTGGAGTGTTTGCAGGAGCATGAGGTACTCTGGTATCATCATAATTTTCAGCAGGTATGTTATTGTTATAATCATTATGATGTGAGTATGGCTCATAAGTAGGGTATGATGCATGATAAGCAGGGTAAGCATGCATTGGATGATGAGCAGGGTATACAGCATAGTAAGATGGAAATTGAGGTGCATGATATAATGGTGGATATGCAGGTTACACATAATATGATGACTCATTTCCATACCAAGCATTTTCATATTTATAATTCTTATGCTTCTTTGGTTTGCTCTTAGCTTGCTCATTAACAGACGACTTAGGTTTACTAGTCTGATTGGTTTTACTCATATCAGCAGTCTTCTTAGGACTCTGCTGTTTAGTTTTACCAGTCTGTTTTTTAGTCTTAGGCTCTTTACCCTTTTTAGCCTTATGAGTTTTATTCTCCTTTTTTCTCTTTTTCCTGTGAAGCAGGTTTAGCAGTCTGAACATACAAGATAACATTACTATTATCAGCAGATATAAACTTTTCAGTTCTGTTCAGTTCTAAACTTTCAGTTACTAAAGGTGTTCTCTGTTCATTAGATGTGTTCATTGATGCAACATATGACTTATCATGATTATATTATCTTTTCTAATTCCATGATTTTCCCTTTGTAAACTTCACATTCAGCTTTCAGAGATTCATTCTCTTGCTCAAGCTTCTTATACTCAGCTGATTCTTGTGGTTTTTCAACCTTAAGTTTCAGTGAAGTATTTTGCTCTTTTAGCATAGTCATCTCTTCCTTAAGCTTTTCAAATGCAGTGACAATACTAGAGTTATTTAACATCGTTTGCTCAAATGAATTAAATAGCTCATTTTCAGAAGGAGTTACCTCATCATCAGATGATTCTGAATCTTTGGCCATCAGACAGAGTAGTGCAGGTTGCTTATCTTCAGTAGAGATGTCATCAGACGTCTCTGAATCTGAATCAGACGAGTAGATAGCAGCCATCTTTTCAGCTTCTGCCATCAGCACTTTACTTTTTGTATCTCTTCTCCTTTCTGATTTTCTTTTCCTCCTAAGTATACTTCTCAGCTTTAGGATATGGGCAGTCCTTGGTGAAATGTCCCAATTTCCTGCAATTATAGCACATTAGTTTGGATTTATAGCTATCCTTACTATCATGAGAATGTGAGGTAGGGTTAGAAGTAGAAGCATTGTTGTATTTGTTCTTCATTTTTCTCTTGTAGAACTTCTTGAATCCATTCAACAACAGTGCGACGTCACCAGCAGTATACTCCCTTTTGTTGAGCAGCATGGTCTCATCAGATGAGTCCATTTCTTTACTTTTGTTTGCTGATCGTCTTGGATTTTCAGCAGCAACCAGGGCAACTGTGGGACTAGAAGTTGAGGTCTCTTCTATACCCATTCTTGGCAATTTATACTCATACGCCTTGAGTACAGAAAACAGCTCGGTGAGAGAGATCTTCCCTAGATCCCTTGATTCTTCCATGGCTGTAATCTTCATGTTGAATTTGGGAGGTAGCGCCTTCAAAACTTTGACAGTGATCTCTTTATCCGAGAAGGTCTTTCCCAGCTTCAATACTTCATTTAGTGTCCTTGTAAACCTTGTATCCATCTGATCAATGGTTTCTCCGGACTTCATCTTGAAGTTCTCCAACTTTTCAAGAGCTATGCTCAAGTTGTGCTCTTTGATGGCATCATTTCCTTCGCTCATATCACGAACCTTGTCCCACATTTCTTTTGCAGTTTTACAATACTTGACCTTATCAAATCGGTCATTGTCTAGGGCTCTAGTCATGATGAAATGGCCAACTTTATCTAGATTGAACAGCTTGACTTCCTCAGCTGTCATCTCTTCAAGCTCTTTATTCACCACCATTTCTTCGTCATTCACTTTGATGGTCTTGGTGATTTTGAAAGGACCTTTGGTTATGCACGTGTACATATTATCATTGTAAGCAGCAAGAAAGATTTCCATGCGGATCTTTCAGTCCTCAAAACTCATACCGCCGATGTGGGGAACATGGCTGATACAATCCATTTTTCAAAAAGTTTTGATTTTTCAAAATATGCTCTTTTGAAAACTTTTGTAAACCTTTGAAAAATACACTAGGATCAAGCTCGTTGATCAGGCAAATGATTCAAATGAACCACCTGGTCTGATACCACTTGTTGGTCCCAAGTGGTCAGATGAGGTCTTGGGAGGGGGGAGGGGGGGGGGGTAGCGGGTGAATAGACCTCTGAAAATTTTAACTTAAAAATTCTCTAACTTTTTTCTGTGAGCAGACTAAGCTGATCAAGATTTGTAAGTAGACTAAGCTGATCGCGTACAAAGCTTTGAACAGCAGAGTTGACCACTCTTCTGATTTTACTTAGCTGATTTTGAGAAAATCAGAGTTTTAAATAACTTACTTGCAGCAGATTTATCAAGTGTTTTTCACAAGTAGTTTTCTTTAACTTGAAAGATTTTAACCCCAGTTTTCGCGAACTCCTTTTTAAAATTTTTAACAGTTAACTTAAGAGTTTGAAAGCTTTTGAAAAATATGCAAGTAAAAATGCAAACTCAAACACATGCAATTTTTATAGTGGTTATATGGATGTAAATCCTTTAGTCCACTCTTTCAAGTCACTTAGATCTTGGGTTATACTATAAACACATAGTTTACAATATACAATGCTTGCGCCAAACAACAAACGAAATGGCCACAAGTGCGTAATAGGAAATCACTAAGAAGACCTATCATCTGAAGTAATATCACTCACTAATTATGGATATCTACTTCTCACAACACTTCTCTTACAAAATCACTCAGATTTATGTGTATATCTTTTATCTTCAACTTCGGCTTTCGTCAGCAGATGACTAGGCTGATGAGTGTTCTGTTCTTGAGTTTTGAGAATTAGATAAATTCTGCTTCGAAATTTTGCTCTCAAGTGTGTTGCTTGTCTCTAACTCATGAATCTTAAACTATTTATACTTGAGATTTGAATTCTATCCGTTGAAGAAAGACATAATCTGATTTCTTGAGTACTGGTCCCCCAATTTTAGGAACGACTACCTGCAACAGTGCATTGTACACTCTACTGTACTTTCTGTTAGTCGCATTAAATGCACTCTGCTGATCCAAGGTTTTTCTTCAATCATTTGTCTTTAATACCCTTCCCTTACAACATTTATTACTTCAGGTGCATTTATTACCGTTGCAATAACTTCTGATCACTTCCACTCTGCTAATCGAATCCACTCGTCTGATGAACACTCTGTTGATCCAAATCGAACTCATCTGATTTGAGTCTGCTGAAAATCCACCAGTCTTATTCCGAATACATCAACAGATCAGTAGTCTTCTTGACCATAAATTTGACCCTTCTGTTTTGGCTTCATCCTTGGTCAAATAATTATAGAGGTTTGATCTAAGCTTCCAATACTTAGCTGATGATGTTTTGGAAATCATCAAAACCACCCTTCACTTCTAAGTCTTCATCTTCATCCAACATATCTGAAACAGATAAGTGAAATCAAACTAGTGGTCGACTCTGCTGAATGCTAAATCAGCATAGTAGTCTCACGAGTAAGATTAGCTTACCCTGCTGACAGAAAAGTTAGAGAAAGGTTTTAAAAGTTTATATGTCTATTCCCCCCCCCCCCCCCCCTCTAGACCTCATCTGACCACTTTGATAGAAATAGTGTCCGGCAAGCCAACTGTATGGCTGTCATTTATAGCATTAAATGAAGGAACTATTCAATTTAGATTAATAAATGCATTTTTATTATATGGTCAACTTTATCTTATGTAATAATTATCTACGCATAAGGATAGAAGTCCTTAAATCACAGGGCTATGGGACAACCCGTGGACTGATCTCCAAGGCCGTGATCTAGAACATATTCAAGAGTCGTAGAATCCAATCGAGATAGGACATCGTTGGATTCGGTTAGACTTTCACTAATGTGTATACTCCAATGAACTGGAGAATGTTGGGGTCCACGAGCGTGATGGGATAGTCGATACACATAAGTGGGTGACTTGATGGGATGGCAAGTGCACTGAATACCCCAATTAACTCACCATGGAAGCGGTAGTCGCATATCGGAGTTGAAGTTATTCCAATTTACAATAGTATACGAGGAATGATCCCTAATACTTGAGGTGATAGGGTTTATCTGGTGCGAGAACGTCTATACTTAGATGTGAGTTCCGACCGACTGGAGATTACCAGAAAGTCTCTGTGGATTCACGTTGGGTATAGAGGGACTCATATGCAGGTTCATATCATCAACAAAGGATCCATTGACCCGACTTGATAGGTTGGGAAATTCTCCTATGGATTTCTGTGAGAAATTAATTCTGGTAAAATCCTTGGCCAAGGTATCTGAGGACTTTATGAAAGTAGCTCATAAAGATTAAGTCAAAGAGAATTATTTCGAGATCAGAATGCATAAGGTCAAGACGAATTAAAAGGGAACCGATGAAAAATTCACACCCTTAAGTTTTGACTGGGAGATCGATCGATGGAGAGATTGTGTCGCATATGTAAATTGTAAATGATTAAAAGGTTCACTGATTTAATTCACCAGTGATTGGGCTCCATGGGCTTGTGGCCAGACATCGACCGTGGAGTGTGGGAGAATTCCCAAATTGGCGGGGGTGCTAATTTTGGAATGACCAGTCGACAGAGTGTTCGATTGATTTAGAGTATTTAATACTCAAGTAATTAAATAAATATTTAATTATAACCCACGGCCAATTATGTGGTGAACCTACGGGGGAATACACAATACACATGAAGCGAAAGCGAGGAAATGGAGAACAACTGGGGTTGACTGGGTCGACCCAATTGGAGCAAGAAAATCCGATTAGGAGTTGGATCGAAATTATATTGGAGTTTAATTTATAGGTAAATTAATTAAATTGGATTTAATAATTATGGGAATATTTAATTAAATAGGCTTGGAGTCTAATTTAATTAAATGAGAGAGTAATTAATTAATTGGGCCATTTAATTGAGAAATTAAATAAAGCCCCAATTAATTAAATTGGGAATGGGCCATGAATTAATTAGATGGCTTAGTCTTCTAATTAAAAGGGCCATGGCCATGTAGGAGAGTTAGATGACTTAGAGTCCTAGTCCTAGGAGGATTAGGATGATGAAATACTTATATATAGGAGACTATTTGTCATATCTCAAAGACGTACAACTCAAGAAGCAAAAACCTAAGTCTAGCAAAATTCTCTCTCCCTCTCTCACTCCCAAATCGGCCGAACCACTTCTTCATTAGAAGTGATTTTCGTTTTTCGATTTTTGCTCCCATCTTGTTCTCTAACCGTAGATCTTGATAAATCCTATGTTCTAGCCGATTAGGATTTATTAAATTTCGTGATATTGTGGTGTATCAACCCATAGAGGCGTAACACGTGGGGCGCTCCAACAAGCTTGGGATCGAGCCAACCGAAGGGAGAAACGCAATGACTTTGCTAACGGCAGGGATTTGCAAGGAGACAGGTATAACTTGGAACTAAGTTATTATTGTTGTTTTAATATTCATATATATACATCCAGTTTAGTATCTTGGCAAGATTCCGTAAGAGGCCCTAAAATTATTAAATTCCGCTGCCTGTAGGGCTGTCTATCTTACCGAATCCCAACACACTTTTGGGACCAACAAGTGGTATTAGAGCAGGTGGTTCAACTGAATCATCTGACTGATCAACGAGCTTGATCCAAAGTGTGTTTTTCAAAAGACCATATTTATGAAAGATAAAACCCTTTGAAAATGGAGTGCATAAGCCATGTTCCTCACATTGGCCATATGGACTTTGAAGATTGGAAAATCAGAATGGAAATTCTTCTTGCTGCTTACAATGATAACATGTTTACATGTTTTACACGAGGATTGTTCAGATTTAAGAAGATTGTGAAGGCTACTGACCATCCTGATCAGATTGTTAACAAAGAGCTGGATGAGCTGACACCCGAAGAAATCAAGTTAATAAACCCTGACAAAAAGGCTAAGTTCATCATGTTCAAAGCTCTATATGAAGACAGATTCCAGAAGGTCAAGCATCTCAAAACAGCTAAAGATGTGGGATAAAGTCTGTGAGCTAAGCGAAGGAAACGACGCTATCAAAGA
Organism: Penstemon davidsonii; assembly: GCA_034814905.1. NCBI lineage: Eukaryota > Viridiplantae > Streptophyta > Magnoliopsida > Lamiales > Plantaginaceae > Penstemon > Penstemon davidsonii. The sequence continues at coordinate 68,683 of JAYDYQ010002530.1, forward strand.
ACAATAGCTCAGTGTGGCTCTTGAGGAGTTTGAAAAATTCATGATGAAGTCTGGTGAAACGATTGATCAAATGGATACCAGATTTACCAAAACTCTGAACGAAGTTCTAAGACTTGGTAAAGAATTTTCAAACAAAGAGATCACCATGAAGGTTCTCAAGGCTCTTCCACCTAAATTCAACATGAAGGTGACAGCCATGAAAGAATCAAGGGATTTAGGGAAGATTTCTCTTTCCGAACTGTTCTCATCCCTCAAAGCGTATGAGTATAAGATGCCAAGAATGGGATTAGATGTGTCAACCAGTTCAGACCCTACTGCTGCACTTATCGCGTCAGACAAGTCAAGAAAATCAGCAGACAAGTCAAAAGAGAAGACTCTGCTGAATTCATAAAAAGCATACATTGCTGACGACGTTACCCTTCTTTTGAATGACTTCAAGAAGTTGTATAAAAAGAAAATGAAATTAAAATATGAAAATGCTATTTCATCTTCTTCTGATCATTTTCAAGAAAACAGGGATTCCTCAAAAGCAAAACTGAGAGACAACAATGACGAGGAGTATGGACTCTCAATCAAACTCATCATCTGAGAAGTTTGCTAAAAAGGAAAAGCGTGCCAAAAAGGAGCGTAAGCTTAGTAAGGGCAAAACAAAATTAGCTGATGCAACAAAGCTAATAAACTCCTGCAAATCTTATTCAGACAACCAGTCATCTGATAAAGAATTTGAAGAAGTACCTGAAACTCTATGCTTAACTGCCATATAATCTAATGATTTTGAATATAAGGTAACTTCTACTGTAAATAAAATGCACTATTTGAATCGTTTGAATAAATGCTAAATTACAAATTCAAATATTGTTAGTGCATTTGCCAAGCTTAATGAAGAGATGACTCTGCTAAAAAGAGCAAAACAGATCACTGAAACTTCAGGTTGAAAAACCTCAAGAATCAGCTGACTACAAAATGCTTGAACAAGAGAATGAAACTCTAAAAGCTGAGTATGCAGTTCGTATAGAAAATACAAACGAACTTGAAAGAAGTAATTGCATCATTCTCTAAAAAAAAATCAGAGGCTTAAAAGAAGAAGTCTACTGATGCTCAAAAGGTTAGGAAACCTAGTAAGCTACCTAAGACTAAACAGACTATTAAAACTCATCAGCCGAATAAGCTGAAAGAGGCTGCTGATAAGAGTAAAATTAAAGATGTTAAGTCTACTGAATCTAAGGGAGAGTTATTAGATAACTCTGGTCAGAAATTGAGGCAAAAATAAAATAATTGGCAAGAATGTGAATCACATTATGATAATTGTTATTATAACATGCACTATGCTTATCCATATTATCATGTTGATCATGTCGACTGTGCTGATTGCCATCCTCATTACAAAATGCATGCTTATCACGTGCTTCATGCATCTTACCTTGCTTATGAGCACTGTTTTAATCATAAGCACTGTTTCTTGATGAAACTAAAGTCACTAGATCATCACATGTCAAAGGTTATACTAACCCTGCTAGACCTAATAAACAAGGGGTACCAAAAACAGTCATCTGTTTTGTAGGTGAAGCACATGTGAGATGACAAAGATTAAATGACTGTCCTTGCAAATTTTAACAAGTTCAACAAGTGGTTTTACCAACAAGTATGTATCAACAATGTTGGTAATGCCTAAGTTGTCAGAGCAACGAGAGTGCGGAATTTAAAATTTTTTCGAGGCACCCCATCAGTCCCAAGATATGTTTTCCACCTTATGTATGCGAAAAGGTTGAATCAATCAATCAACAGTAAACAAAAGGGGGAGATTTGCGATTTTACCTCACCACAGGCAAGGTGGTGGTAACCTCCGGCTTTGTTGCTGATTCACAACTAGTGATCCAATTGTCTCACCTCCAGAGTGTATCCACACCAGTTGGATTGTAGCAACACCTTCAAGTCACAGGCTACGAACTCGATCTTGAAGGTTGTCAATGGAGGAAAGAAGCAGATCCAGATTCAGAACTGGATCCAGATATGAAAGACAAAGAGAGAGAGGGGGCGGCACAGGGTAGGGAGCGGCTAGGGCTGATTTTCAGCTCTTAGGGATTATGCAAGTCTTGTGTTGTGAAGAGTTATGAAGAGATATGTATTTATAAGAGAAGAATCCTTCTCTTAATAGATATCTCTTCAAGACCTTTTCCTTATCTCATTAGGAAACATGATATAAATGTATATCTTTTAGATTTTCCTTGTCACACAAGAAAACGAACTCTTCCATTATTTATCTAGCAAAAATCGTCCCTTAGCAAAGTATTGCAAGACTTCTTCTGGGCTTTTAATTGAAAGGCCCATGTCTTGCAACTTAATTTAATTAACTCATTAGTTAAATTAGCCAAATTTATCTAATTAATTAATATCTCTCAATTAATTAACACTTTAATTAATATTTAATTAATTAGACTATCTAATTAATTATTCTTCCAATTGAATTAACACTTTATTTCATTTATTGATTTAACTCCCTTAAATCAAATATTTCCTTTTATGACTGTCACTGTCCAACTGTATTGTGTGTGACCCTCTAGGTTCACCATCAATTGGCAACAGGCCCACGAACCCTTCGTGATTTAATTTACGAGCAATTAGTTGCTCCGATCAACTAAACCCTTTTAATTGACCACTCCAGAATTAATCTTCCTTATTAATTCAGGAGTACCCACACCTCATGGTCGATGTCTAGCCACAAGCCCATGAGGCCCAACTTCAGGTGAATTGTACCTCACCTCTTATAACTGCCATGTACATACGGTCCTTCTATAGAATTAATTTCCCGATCGAGACCTAGGGTGTGTGAATTGATCGGCACCTATAATTATCTCGATAACTATACTTTCTAATTCGGGATAAATCCAGTGTGACCGCTAAATTTGGAAACCCCTTTCCAAATCCGTCACTGACCGTGGCCACGGGTTTCTCGGATCTATTATCTAAGAATCGTATAGGAAATTCTCTCATCCATTACGATGAGTCGGTAGATTCCATATTGGTAATAACCACTTGCGTACACAACTATACGCACCCAATTTAGGCACATTATGGTCAGGCTGCGTGACCTGCACCTAGATCAAAGTACGCATACCCATGCACCGAATTCGCCCTAGCACCTCAAGTCTAAGGACTAAATCGTATACTATTATAAGCCTTCAGAAACATCCCATCACCGATATGCGTCATGCGCTTCCACAATGGGTTTCTCTTTCGGATCGTTCGATGCGTTCGATCCCCTATGGAACCACCTACTCATAGGCACTGACATCAAATGTCTTGTTCATGAAACTCTACAAATTCACTCCATGTGAATCATGCATATTCATACAAGTCTTGGCGATTCCTTCGATACCCCGTCTCGTTCGGAATCTATGACTTGGAACGTGTTTTAAGATCACGACCTTAGAGATTGTTTCATGATTGCTCTTAATACCGAAGTGAATCGTCCCATAGTCGAATGTGATCTAAGGATTTCATCCAATCGCTTAAATGTATTCGCGAGAGATGAAGTTGGCCATTGTTTATTCTATACAGTTATAAATAAACGTGCGTATTATTCATAAAATCAAAGATTGTTTATTACAGAATAGACCTATTACAAGCTAAAGTGAATTGGCTTGCTGGGCACTATCCTATCAATCTTCCACTTGCCCTAAAGCCATTCACAAACATTTCTAAGACCCATCTTTACAAGATGTCCCTCGAACGCTTTTTGCGAAAGTGGCTTTGTTAGTGGGTCGGCTATGTTGTCTTCTGAGTTGACACGATCCACGTGTATGTCTCCTCTACCAATGATCTCCCTGATCACATGGTATTTCCTCATCACGTGTTTACATTGGTGGTGTGATCTCGGCTCCTTTGCTTGAGCTATCGCCCCATTGTTGTCATAGAAGACTACTACAGGCTCTGCAATGCTAGGTACTACATCCAACTCTTGGATGAAGTTTCTCATCCAAACACTCTCTTTTGCCGCATCCGATGCTGCAATGTATTCTGCTTCAGTGGTTGAGTCGGCAGTGGTAGACTATTTGGAACTTTTCCAACTCACCGCTGCGCCATTGAGGCGAAATATGTTTCCAGAATTGGATTTGTAATCATCCACGTCAGACTGGAAACTTGAATCAGTAAATCCTTCAAGTTTCAATTCTACACTACCACCGTAGACCAAAAACATATCCTTAGTCCTTCGCAGGTACTTAAGGATTGCTTTAACGGCAGTCCAGTGCTCTTCGCCTGGATTCGACTGATAGCGGCTCGTTACACTTAGAGCGTGTGCTACGTTTGGTCTAGTACACAACATCGCATACATTATGCTCCCTATAGCAGAGGCATAAGATATGAGAGACATTCTCTTCTTTTCTTCGTCAGTTGTAGGGCACATTGACTTGGAAAGAGAGATTCCATGTCTCAACGGAAGCAATCCTCTCTTGGATTCTTCCATATTGAATCTTCAATATCGTGTTGATGTACTGAGATTGGGAGAGTCCCAATATCCACTTCGTTCTATCCCTATAGATACGTATTCCCAATACGTAAGATGCCTCTCCTAAATCTTTCATGGAGAACTGCGCGGATAACCACGCTTTCGTCTGCGTTAACATTCTGATATCGTCCCCGATCAACAGAATGTCGTCGATGTATAAAACTATGAATTGTACCGAACTCCCACTATTCTTCTTGTACACACATGGCTCAAATACGTTTTTGATGAAGCCAAAAGCTTTGACCGTCTCATCAAATCGTATGTTCCAAGTTTGGGACGCCTGTTTGAGTTCATAAATTGACCTTTGAAGCTTGCACACCTTGTGCTCGTTTCCTTTGGACGCAAAGCCTTCGGGCTGTTGCATAAAGATCTCCTTGTCAATGTCTACATTGAGAAAGGCGGTCTTTACGTCCATTTGCCATATTTCGTAGTCGTACCACGCGTCTATGGCTAAAAGTATCCGAATGGATTTCGACATCGCTATTGGAGAGAAGGTTTCCTCATAGTCTATTCCAGGCCTCTGAGAATAACCTTTCGCCACTAGGCGAGCCTTATGGGTTATAACCTCTCCATTCATTCCAAGCTCACGCTTGAAGATCCATTTGCATCCTACAGGGATAGTTCCCTCAGGTGGATCGAACAAGGTCCAAACCTTGTTGGAATGCATGGAATCCATTTAGGATTGCATGGCTTCGAGCCACGCACCTGAATCTATGTCAGACATAACTTCTTCATAAGTCCTTGGATCAGTATCCAACTTATCGTTTTCGTGAATGAAACCAAATCTCTCTGGTTCCTTACGAATTCGATCAGACCTTCGAAGTATAGGTGTACTAGTAGGTTCAGTAAATTCAGGATCAACTCCCACTGTTTGTGAGGATGGGTCCGATTCTTGGACTTCATCGAGTTCTACGATTGTCCCATTTCTGTTGGTGAGGAAATCATCCTCTAAGAAGTGGGCATTCCTAGACACGAACGTATTACGTTCTTTAGGATCGTAGAACAAGTATCCAATGGATTCCTTTGGATACCCCACAAATTTGCACAAACTAGATCTACTATCCAGCTTATCTCCTTTCCTGTTCTTAACATAGGCGGGAATACTCGTAGATACGAATATACGGGTGCTTTACCATACCATTATTGGTGTGGTGTTGTTGGCACTGAATTTGAAGGTACTATGTTCAGTATCTTCGAAGCAGTTAATAGGGCCAAGCCCCAAAATGAAACGGTAAGTTCAGCGAAGCTCATCATGGAACGAACCATGTCCAACAAAGTTCGATTCCTCCTTTCAGACACTCCATTGAGTTGGGGCGTCTTAGGGGGAGTTCGCTGCGCTTGAATTCCATTCTCTTTTAGATAATCGAGGAATTCTTGGCTCAAGTATTCTTCACCTCGATCAGATCGAAGTGCTTTAATACTATGTCCAAGTTGATTCTCTACTTCCATTCGAAACTCCTTGAACTTTTCAAAAGTTTCGGATTTGTACTTCATCAAGTACACGTATCCATAACGACTGAAGTCGTCAGTGAATGTTACGAAGTAGGAGAATCCTCCTCTTGCACTGACACTCAGTGGTCCACAAACGTCAGTATGGATCAAATCCAATGTCTGTTTGGTTCGCTTGGGATTCCCGGTGAAGGGTGATTTGGTCATTTTTCCTTTGAGACAAGATTCGCAAGTCGGAAGTTCATCTAAGTTCTGTATTTCAAGAGCCTTAGAGGAAACCAACTTTTGGATCCTACTCTTGGAGATATGTCCAAGTCTATCGTGCCAAAGTTGTGGAGTGTGATTATCATATTTTCTTTTTCTTGATTGTATGTGCAAGACGTTGGAGTTTGTAGGTTCAAGGGAATATAAACCGTCCATCAAAGTACCACTAGCATAGATTAAACCATTTTTAATTATGCTTAAAGATCCATTCACAATGGAAAAACTAAAACCATCATTATCTAAAAGAGGAATAGAAATAATGTTCTTAATTATCGTTGGTACGTACAAACAGTCTTTTAAAAGTAAAGTAAATTCCCTATCACTAACTCCACGTCTCCTATAGCCTCTGCAACAACTCTTGCTCCGTTTCCAAAACGCAGGATCCTATCCCCGGGCTTAAGTGTTCTTACTGCTCCCATCACCTGCAAATCATTGCAGATATGAGAAACTGCTGCGGTGTCTAACACCCATGATGCACAGTTAATAAAAATATTAACTTCAACCAAGAAAATACCTTTGGCTACCATTTTCAGGTAGTCTGCAGTTCCTTTTCCAGTGCCCTGCTTTCTTGCAGTGGAAGCATTCGTCGTCTGGGCTTTTACGCTTTTTCTCGACAACCTTGGTGACTGCTTTGGAAGAGAACACTTTCTTCTTCTTTTTACCTTTCTTGGGCTTTGCAGCCTTCTATTGGTGAGCAATCATGACGTGTTTCTCCTTCTTGAGAGTGGATTCTGCCGTAACCAACAGATTGGTCAGTTCGTGGTGAGCAAGGTTTCTGTCTTCCATGTTGAAGTTTAACACGAACTGGTCGAACGAGTGAGGCAGAGTATGGAGAAGGAGGTCAGTGCTAAGATCAGCATGCAATTCTACGTCTAATCGCCCCAGTTTTTCAACCAGGTTGATAAAACGCAGACAGTGATCCTTGACACTGCTTCCCTCAGCCATCTTGAGATTAAACAAATCCTTAGTGGCTACGAACCTTTCGGTACGAGACCTTCTCCAAACATCTGTTGGAGGTGGAGAAGTATATCTCTAGCAAGCGGTATAGCAGCATGCTGTTTCTGCAGCTCATTCGACATTGAGGCTAGCATGAGGCAGCGAACCTGAAGATCATCAACCCTTTTAGCATGGGCGGTTCGTTGTTCCTCAGTAGCTCGTGCTGCGGGTGCAGCAAACATAGGTGTGTCGATTACATAGCTCCGACGTTCGGAGTCAAGGACTATCCTCAAGTTTCTCAGCCAGTCGACAAAGTTTGACCCATTCAGTTTATTAGCGTCGAGGATGACAGATAATGGATTCTTAGACATTGTTAAAAAATATCTACGAATGGAAATAAGACAATTTTTAGCTGACTGATCTATGCCTAATACTTATAATTAATGAATTTTGTTCTTGGTTTCGAAAAATTTCTCCCACTATTTTGTCGAAACAATCACCCCTTTGATTGCTCGGGAAATCTTATTTCCTAGTAGGTCTTGACGTCCCAGCAAACATTAATTGCACCCACGACTCGTGGTGATTTGACCTGATTTCGTATAAAGGATCAATCTGAGTAAATTATCAAAAGAACAACTTTATATTTATGGTTTGGTTAAAGTACTCAGGATGGTGCAATTCAAGATTTGTATGAATTATGCTAAATACGTAAATAAAGTATATGAGAGGAGAACACTTGTATTATTATTATTGATAGGTAAAATTCTGGTCCCTTATTACAACCATGTATTCACTATTTATACATAATACCTAATCCTAACATATCTAGGAATCCTTCTAGGCCTAGGAATCCTGCATGGCTTAGGTGTCCCGCATGGCCCAATAAATCTTCAGGGTCGACCTTCAGGTCGATAAGGTGCGATTGATAGGATAGTGCCCAGCAAGCCAATTCTCTTTAGCTTGTGTTAGGTCTATTCTATAATAAACAATCTTTGATTCTTATGAATAATACGCACGTTTATTTATAACTGTATAGAATAAACAATGACCAAATTCATCTCTCGTGAATACATTTCAGCGATTGGATGAAATCCTTAGATCACATTCGACTATGGGACGATTCACTTCGGTATTGAGTGCAATAATGAAACAGTCTCTAAGGTCGTGATCTTAAAACCCGTTCCAAGTCATAGATTCCGAACGAGACGGGGTATCGAAGGAATCGCCAAGTCTTGTATGAATATGCATGATTCACTTGGAGTGAATTTGTAGAGTTTCATGAACAAGACATTTGATGTCAGTGCATATGAGTAGGTGGTTCGATAGGGGATCGAACGCATCGAACGACCCGAACAGAGAAACCCATTGTGGAAGCGCATGACGCATATCGGTGATGGGATGTTTCTCAAGACTTATAATAGTGTACGATTTACTCCTTAGACTTGAGGTGCTAGGGCGAATTCGGTGCATGGGTATATGTACTTAGATTTAGGTACTGGTCACGTAGCCTGACCATAATGTGCCTAAGTTGGGTGCCTATAGTTGTGTACGCGATTGGTTAGTACCAAGATGGAATCTACCGACTCGTCGTAATGGACGAGAGAATTTCCTATACGATTCTTAGATAATAGATCCGAGAAATCCGTGATCACGGTCGGTGACGGATTTGGAAAGGGGTTTCCAAATTTAGCAGTCACACTGGATTATTATCCCGAATTAGAAAGTATAGTTATTGAGATAATTAGAGGTGCCGATCAATTCACACACCCTAGGTCTCAATCGGGAAATTAAGTCGATAGAAGGACCGTATGTACATGGCAATTATAAGAGGTGAGGTTCACAAATATCAATTCACCTGAAGTTGGGCTTCATGGGCTTGTGGCTAGACATCGACCATGAAGTGTGGGTACTCCTGAATTAATAAGGGAGATTAATTCTGGAGTGGTTAATTAAAAGGGTTTAATTGATCGGAGCATTTAATTGCTCATAAATTAAATCACGAAGGGTTCGTGGTCCTGCTGCCAATTGAAGGTGAACCTAGAGGGTCACACACAATACAATTGGACAGTGACAGTCATAAAAGGAAATATTTGATTTAAGGGAGTTAAATCAATTAAATGAATTAAAGTGTTAATTCAATTGGAAGGATAATTAATTAGATGGTCTAATTAATTAAATATTAATTAAAGTGTTAATTAATTGAGAGATAATAATTAATTGGATTAATTCGGCTGATTTAATTAATGGTTAATTAAATTAAGTTGCAAGACATGGGCCTTTTAATTAAAAGCCCAGAAGAAGTCTTGCAAGATAAGGGTGGGGCGATTTTTGGCTAAGGATAAGAAGGGAGAGTTTGTTTTCTTGTATGACAATGAGGATCCAAGAAGATATATGAGTATATCTTGTTTCCTTATAAGATCAGGAAGAGATCTTTAAGAGATATCTACAAAGAGAAGGTTTCTTCTCTTATAAATAGATATCTCATCACAACTCTTCTACACACTTGAGAATTCACTCTTGCACACATAAATCTAGCCGCTCCCTACACCCTAGCCGCCCCCTACACCCTAGCCGCCCCCTGCATAGCGCCGCCCCCTTCTCTCTCTGTCTTCCATAGATGGATCTAAATCTAGATCTGTTTCTTCCTCCATTGACAGCCTTCTATCTCTAGTTCGTAGCCTGTGAATAGAAGGTGTTGCTACAATCCAATTGGTGTGGATACACTCTGGAGGTGAGACAATTGGATCACTCGTTGTGAATCAGCAAAAAGCCGGAGGTTGCCACCACCTTGCCTGTGGTGAGGTAAAATCGCATATCTCCTTCTTTATTCTATTGTAGAATTGTTTGATTCAACCTTTTCGCATACATAAGGTGGAAAATATATCTTGGGTCTGCTGGGGTGCCTCGAAAAAATTTTAAATTCCGCACTCTCGTTGTTTTGACAACCGGGGCATTCCCAACAGCGATAAGGTAGATCGAGCCGAACATGTACTTTCGAGGTGACATATTTCGCCTTCACGGGTCGGATTGGTTCTGAACCTGTTCGGGGAGTGCAATTCGATCTCAAGTGTAAAATTGCCCTCATCAGTACTCCCTCACTTCTCGAGCGTAATCGTAGTTGGAGCTCGTAGAAGTAATTAAGATCGTAGTCTCAACTCTCAATGGTTCATGAAATATGCCTCGTTAAAAACCTGGTTCGGAAAAACCCTTCATGGGATAAAAACCGAGCAAGGGAAAAAGAGTGCACATCAGTATGAACCTTTTAAGTAAAGACGCGTAGCTTGGTAACGTGTGTCAGACATATGCAGAGTCTTCTCATGATTTCATTGGCGGGAAATAGAAACGTCGCGAAGGGTTGAATCATCATTTCATCATCCATATATATAATCGATTTAAGCGGGATCTTTTTACTTTTACCCCAAATATCTATGTTGGTATAAATTAGAGAAGGTTTTGAAGATGACAAAAAGGCCATAATGGTTTTGAAGATCAGAAGGTTAAGTCATCAACTAAGAATAGCTTAGTGAAACCTATCTCAAGATCTTGAAGTAACCGAATCAGATTGGTTATAATCAGCCGAGTCAAGATAGATGTGTTCATTCTTGAATCAGCCGAGTAGCCATCAGTCGAGTGATCATCAGGAGAGTGGTCATCAGCCGAGCATTCCCATCAGCGAAGTGAAGTCGGTGAAGTAAGCTTATCAACGGTAACCAGCTGAGTGCATTAAATGCGACTGGACATAAAGTGAATATCCGTACAGCAGAGTGTACAGAGGACAGTCTGCAAAAGCAAAAGTTGCCGTCAGAGAATAAGACCGTTGCTCAGGATTAAAGAGTAATTTTGCCTTCCTTCAACGGGCAGAAATTCAAATCCGGGAGTATAAATAGAAGACTGACTGAAGATCTAAAGAGAGACTTGCAAAATTCAAGATCACATCTATAGAGCAAGATCCATCAGTAGAGTCGTCTGATCACAAGCCTAGTCATTTGTTGACGTAGCTTTTCGTTGAAGAACAGAGAACTCACGTTGTCTGTCTGAGTGATTTTCAACTGAAAAGAGAGAGGAGTGTATATCCATCTGTGTGAAGTGATATAGCTTCTTAGTGTAGGTTTTCTTTGTGACCTCCTATACTGAAAATAGCGTGAGGAGTGTAGATCCGTCTTAGTGAGTGGTCTAGCTTCGGAGAGTAGGATTTCTTTGTGATTTCTTACAGCGCACTTGTGGCTTTTTATTTGTTGATTGGCGCAAGCATTGTATACTGTTAATGTTGGGATTTCATGGGGTATGATTGTCATACCCCATGAAATCCCAACAGTGGTATCAGAGCTAGGATTCAAGGGTAATCGAATATGGAAGAACGAAGAAAACCATATCTAGATTTAGATCTAGATCTGGAGGAAGAGAGGGGCGGCCTCTCTTCCATTGGAGAGGGGGCGGCCACACCTCTTCTCCAAGAGGGGGGCGGCTAGGGCATGAGGGGGTGGCTAGGGTTTTGTGTTTTTTGCTTTTTTTTTTTTTTGAGTCTTCTTAAGACTCCTTTTATAGCCACCTCTCAAGGCCCCTTTATGTGCAAGACTTTAGTATGGGCCATTAATTAAATTGGCCCATGTCTTGCATTAATTTAATTAAACCCTTTAATTAAATTAACCCAATTAATCCAATTAATTTTCTCTCTCTTTAATTAACTCTTTAATTAACATTTAATTAATTAGACTATCTAATTAATTATTTCTCTCACAGAATTAACTCTTTAATTCTTTAGTTTTCTTCTTCAAGAATTAACACTTTAATTCTTCAGTTTTGATTTAACTCTTTAAATCAAACTTTCCTTATATGATTTGTTGCCGTCCAATTGTATTGTGTGTGACCCTCTAGGTTCACCATCAATTGACCGCGGGCCCACGACTTTCGTGATTTAATTTGCCAGCTTATAAATTGCTCCGATTAATTGAACACCTTCAATTAACCACTCAAGAATTAATCTTACAATTAATTCATGAGTACCCACACCTCATGGTCGATGTCTAGCCACAAGCCCATGAGGCCCAACTTCAGGTGAATTGATCTCAGTGAACCTCACCTCTTATAAGTGCCATGTACATACGGTCCTTCTATCAACTAATTTCCCGATCGAGACCTAGGGTGTGAGAATTGATCGGCACCTCTAATTATCTCGATAACTATACTTTCTAATTCAGGATAATAATTCCAGTGTGACTGCTAAATTTGGAAACCCCTTTCCAAATCCGTCACTGACCATGGCCACGGGTTTCTCGGAATATATTATCTAAGAACGTATAGGAAATTCTCTCAACGCACTACGTTGAGTCGGTAGATCCCACATTAGTGCTAACCATTCGCGTACACGATCCTACGTACCCAAAGTAGTCGCACAATGATCAGGCTAAGTGATCGGCTCCTAAATTAAAGTACGCACTCACGTGCACCGAATTCGCCCTAGCACCTCAAGTCAAAGGACTAAATCGTACACTATTATAAGCCTTGAGAAACATCCCATCGCCGATGTGCGTCATGCGCTTCCACAATGGGTTTCTATGTTCGGGTCGTTCGATGCATTCGATCCCCTATCGAACCACCTACTCATATGCACTGGCATCAAATGCCTTGCTCATGAAACGCTACAAATTCACTCCATGTGAATCATGCATACTCGTACAAGTCTTAACGATTCCTCGATACCCCGTCTCGATAGGAATCTATGACTTGGAACGTTTTTAAGATCACGACCTTAGAGACTGTTTCATGATTGCACTCATACTGAAGTCAATCGTCTCATAGTCTATTGTGATCTAAGGATTTCATCCAATCGCTTAAGTTATTCGCGAGAGATGAAGTTGGCCATTGTTTGATTTACATACTATAAAAAAACGAGCGTATTAATTCATTTATACTAGAGAAAGCTTATCACATGATAGTCCTTATACAAGCTAAAATCTATTGGCTTGCAGGGCACTATCCTTTCAGTTAACTCTGTGTTTTCTAGTATAACCCAAGATCTGTGTGACTTGGAAGAGTGGACTAAATGATTTTCATCCATATAACCACTATAAAAATTTTGTGTGTTTGATTTACTGTTGTTTACTTTGCATATTTTTCAAAAGAACACAAACATACGAACTGAACCAAAAGATTTTAAAAGGAGTTGTAAAAATTGGGGATAAAATCTTTTGTGTGAGAAAACTTAAAGAGGAACAGATTGGTTGAAAAACACTTGACAAATCCGCTGCCAACTAGTTTCTAAAACTCTGATATTTCATCTTAATCAACTGAGTAAAATCAGATGAGTGGTCAACTCTGCTGTTCAAAGCTTTGTTCACGAACAGCTTAGTAGTCTTACGAATTCTCGATCAGCTTAGTCTACTGACAGAAAAAGTTGGAGAATTTTTTTTAAAGTTTGCAGAGGTCTATTCACCCCCCCCCCTCCTCTAGACCTCATTGACCACTTTTGGGACCAACAAGTGGTATCAGAGCAGGTTGGTTCATCTGATCCTCTGCCTGATCAAACGAACTTGATCCTTAGTGTGTTTTTCAAATTTTTCAAAAAGTGAGCATATTTTGAAAATCAAAAACTTTTTGAAAAATGGATGTCATAAGCCATGTTCCTCACATTGGTCTTATGGACTTTGAAAGCTGGAAAATCAGAATGGAAATCATACTTGCTGCTTACGACGACAACATGTTTACATGTATTACAATAGGACCATTCAGATTTCAGAAGGCTGTGAAGGTTGCTGGCCAACCAGATCAGATAGTTGACAAAGAGCTGGATGAGCTGACACCCAAAGAAATCAAGTTAGTAAACCTAGATAAAAAGGCGAAGCTCATCATGTTCAAAGTTGTAGACGAAGACAGATTCCAGAAGATCAAGCACTTCAAAACTGCCAAAGAGATGTGGGATAAAGTCTGCGAGCTATGCGAAGGAAACGACGCTATCAAAGAACACAAGCTCAATGTGGCTCTTGAGGAGTTTGAAAATTTCAAGATGAAGTCTGGTGAAACGATTGATCAGATGGATATAAGATTTACCAAAGCTCTGAATGAAGTTCTAAGGTTTGGTAAAGAATTTTCGAACAAGGAGATCACATCAAAGGTTCTCAAGGCCTTGCCACCCAAATTCAACATGAAGGTGACAGCCATGGAAGAATCAAGGGATTTAGAGAAGCTTTCTCTTTCCGAACTGTTCTCATCCCTCAAAGCGTATGAATATAATATGCCAAGAATGGGATTAGAAGTGTCAACCAGTTCAGACCCTACTGCTGCTCTAATGGCGTCAGACAAGTCAAGAAAATCAGCAGACAAGTCAAAATAGAAGACTCTGCTGAGTTCAGAAAAAGTCTACACTGCTGACGACGTTACCCTGCTGCTGAATGATTTCGAGAAGTTCTACAAGAAGAAAATGAAACTAAAATATAAAAATGCTACTTCATCTTCTTCTGATCATTTTCAGGAAAATAGGGATTCCTCCAAAGCAAAACTCAGAGATAACAAGGAAAAGGAGTATGGACTCATGATCAAGGGTCATCCACACTCATCATCAGAGAAGTTTGTTGAAAAGGAAAAGCGTGCCAAAAAGGAGCGTAAGCTTAGTAAGAGCAAAACAAAGTTAGCTGATGCAAAAAAGCTAATAAACTCCTGCACATCTTATTCAGACCGCCAGTCGTCTGATAAAGAATTTGAAGAAGTACCTGAAACCTTATGCTTAACCGCCATAGAATCTGATGATTCTGAAACTGAGGTAACTTCTACTTATTAATGAAATGCACTATTTGAATCGTTTGATTAAATGCTAAATTACAAATTCAAATATTGTTTGTGCATTTGCCAAGCTTAATGAAGAGATGACTCTGCTAAAAAGAGCAAATCAGATCACTGAAACTTCAGGTTGAAAAACCTCAAGAATCAGCTGACTACAAAAAGCTTGAGCATGAGAATGAAACTCTAAAAGTTGAGTATGCAATTCGTTTAGAAAGTATAAATGAACTTAAAAGAAGAAATTGCATCATTCTATAAATAAAAAGAAATCAGAGACTTAAAAGAAGAAGTCTACTGATGCTCAATAGGTTAGAAAACCTAGTAAGCTACCTAAGACTAAACAGACTACTCAAACCCATCAGCCGAGTAAGCTGAAATAGGCTGCTGATAGGAGTAAAATTAATATGTCAAGTCTGCTAATTCTAAGGAGAGTTATTAAATAACTCAGGTAAGAAATCAATATGCATGCTTATCACATATTTCATGCATCTTACCTTGCTTATGAGCATTGTTTTAATCATGACCAACAAGTGGTATTATCATGATAAAACATAAGTCACTAGATCATCACATGTTTATACTAACCATGCTGGACCCAATAAACAAGGGGTACCAAAAATTGTCATCTGTTTTACAGGTGAAGTACATGTGAGATGACAAAGATGAGTTGACTGCCTTGCAAATTTCACCGAGTTCAACAAGTGGTCTCACCAACAAGCTTACACCAACAAGTGTTATCAAATAAGTGGTATCAACAATTGGTTTAATTCAAGTGGTAGACTCTACATTTGGAGATTTCAAGGAAAGCGAGATTATTGAAAGGTTGAAGATTATCAAAGAATAATAAGTGGTATTAGAGACCAACAATTGATCGCAACAAGCAGTATCACCAACAAGTGTGGTATCAGTCAACCATATGACAATAGTGTTTCAGCTCACAAGAGTTGAAATCGGGTTTGTTGATTTTGGATTCATAAGCTGAGGGGGAACACATCAGAAGATCAATCTCAAAACAGCTTACTGGAATTCAATGGCTGAGTATTTGTCAAGACTGACTCTCATCAGACTACTTGACTACAGATTCTTGAACTCAGGGGGAACGTGTATGACTAGAGGTACTCCTAAATAAAGATGAAGTTTTCAATAAGTCAAAATGAAGCTATCAGAAGACTGCTTCTCATCGGCCGACTGGAACTCAACAGCCAAGTGATATTCAAGAATGTTCTACACCAAGTGGTATTAGCAAGTGTTATCACAACAACAAGTGGTATCAACTGACTAATCTGATTTACATTCATACAAGTGGTATCAGACTACAAGTAGCATCAGACTACAAGTGGAATCAGACCACAAATGGTATCAAGTGGTATCAATTCTTGAAGTTAGGGGGAATTTTCTAGCTGGAGTGATAAACAGCAATGAAGACTACCTCGATCAGCCTAGTATTTACCTACCTGTCTTCAGCATACTAAGTTTGCAATCCTATAAAGAGAAAAAGGGGAAGAAGAGATGCAACTCAAGTATTGGTGTTGATGACAAAAAGGGGGAAGATAAATGATGCAACTAAGAACCCTTTAAGCAGAAGATCAGAAAAGGGAAAAGAACCAACTATCGGTATTTTTTGAAAGTTGTATCAGATCAATAAATTACCATCTCAAGGTATGAAGACTAAATCTGAAGACTTAGAAGACGTTCTTAGTTGAAGGTTTTGTCATCATCAAAAAGGGGGAAATTGTTGGTATAAATTAGGGAAGGTTTTGAAGATGACAAAAAGGCCATAATGGTTTTGAAGATCAGAAGGTTAAGTCATCAACTAAGAACAGCTTAGTGAAACCTATCTCAAGATCTTGAAGCGAAGTAACGGAATCAGCCGAGTGGGATATCAGATTGGTTATCATCAGCCGAGTCAAGATAGATGTGTTCATTCTTGAATCAGCCGAGTAGCCATCAGCCGAGTGATCATCAGGAGAGTGGTCATCAGCCGAGCATTCCCATCAGCGAAGTGAAGTAGGTGAAGTAAGCTTATCAACGGTAACCAGCTGAGTGCATTAAATGCGACTGGACATAAAGTGAATATCCGTACAGCAGAGTGTACAGAGGACAGTCTGCAAAAGAAAAAGCTATCGTCAGAGAATAAGACCGTTGCTCAGGATTAAAGAGTAATTTCGCCTTCCTTCAAGGGGCAGAAATTCAAATCCGGGAGTATAAATAGAAGACTGACTTTAGATCTAAAGAGAGACTTGCAAAATTCAAGATCACATCTATAGAGCAAGATCCATCAATGGAGTCGTCAGATCACAAGCCTAGTCATTTGTTGACGAAGCTTTACGTTGAAGAACAGAGAACTCACGTTGTCTGTCTGAGTGACTTTCAACTGAAAAGAGAGAGGAGTGTATATCCATCTGTGTGAAGTGATATAGCTTCTTAGTGTAGGTTTTCTTTGTGACCTCCTATACTGAAAATAGCGTGAGGAATGTAGATCCGTCTAAGTGAGTGGTCTAGCTTCGGAGAGTAGGATTTCTTTGTGATTTCTTACAGCGCACTTGTGGCTTTTCATTTGTTGATTGGCGCAAGCATTGTATACTGTTAACTCTGTGTTTTCTAGTATAACCCAAGATCTGTGTGACTTGGAAGAGTGGACTAAAGGATTTTCATCCATATAACCACTATAAAAATTTTGTGTGTTTGATTTACTGTTGTTTACTTTGCATATTTTTCAAAAGAACACAAACATACGAACTGAACCAAAAGATTTTAAAAGGAGTTGTAAAAACTGGGGAGAAAATCTTTTGTGTGAGAAAACTTAAAGAGGAACAGATTGGTTGAAAAACACTTGACAAAGCCGCTGCCAACTAGTTTCTAAAACTCTGATATTTCATCTGAATCACCTGAGTAAAATCAGATGAGTGGTCAACTTTGCTGGTCAAAGCTTTGTGCGCGAACAGCTTAGTAGTCTTACGAATTCTCGATCAGCTTAGTCCGCTGACAGAAAAAGTTGGAGAAATTTTTTTAAAGTTTTCAGAGGTCTATTCACCCCCCCCCCCTCCAGGCCTCATTGACCACTTTTGGGACCAACAATCTAGATCTCTCAGCAGTAAAATTTCGAGTCGATATTCTTGCAAACTATTCAATTCGTCCAGTATACTGCTTTTACCAAAAAATGGCTTCGACTTCGCAGAACCCCAACTCTTCCAGCCAGAATGAAGAAGAACAAGTAACCCCAAACATCGTCAACCCATAAACTCTTTCTTCTAACGAGGAAGTAGGAGATGGTGTGATTTAGCCTGATTTCGTCACTAGGTTAATCTCAGTAAATTATTAAAGGAACAACTTTATATATGGGGTTTGATTAAAGTACTCAGGATGGCGCAACTCAAGAATAATGTAAAAACACGTAAATATCAATGTAATGGAGGCAAAACAAGTGTAGTATTATTGATAGGTTAAAATCAGGATCCTTCATACAATGTAGAACTTAGTATTTATAATAATGGACTAATCCTAATGTGACTAGGAGTCCTATTAGGCCTAGGAATCCTGCTTGGCTTAGGTGTACCGCATGGCCCAATAAATCTTCAGGATCGGTCTTCAGGTCGATCAGATATACTTGGGCGGGTCGTAACGATCTTGTGGTCTTCACAGGTCGGATCGACCTTGACTCTCCTCGAAAAGCTCTACTCTGTTATATGTGTAAAATAGCCCCCATCAGTACTCCCCCACTTCTCGAGCGTAATCGTAGCTGGAGCTCGTAGAAGTAAATATAGTTGTCGCGTGGATCCTCTCTCTGTTTATGACATACGCCTCGTTAAAAACCTGGTTCGGAAAAACCCTTTATAGGATAAAAACCGAACAAGGGAAAAAGAGTGCATATTCATCTGAGCCCTACACGTAAAGGCACATATTTTGGTAACATGTGTCAGACAATCATAAAGTCTTTTCATAATTTGGCGGGAAGCTGAAGAGATGCAAAGGGGTTGATCCGTCTTTTCACCGCCCATATATATAGTCGAAATCTGCGGGATCTTTTTACTTTTTACCCCAGATATTTAGATCTTCTTGCAGTAAAAGTTTAAATCGATAATCTTGCCATTTACTTACTTCATCGAGCACATTACTTCAAGAACCAATGGCCTCAACTTCGCAGAATCCCCATTCCTCAATCCCAAATGAAGGAGAACAAGTACCACCTAACATTTCTAATCCTGAAGTCCTTTCTTCTGAAGAGAAAGTAGCGGACGATGTTTAGGCGGAAGAAATCAGAGATTATGAAGAAAAAGTGGTTGATAGTTTGGTGGTTGAGATCGTCCCAGAGGAGGAGATGGTGGCCAGGGCATCCAAAAAATCCAAAACTGCCTAACCTCAAATTTCCGCTCCTGTCGAGTTCTTTCCTTCTCGATGGAAGGAAGAAGATTTACCCACTTTAAAAAGAGAATACGGTCGTTATTTCCCTTCGGATTTTGAAATCATTATTCCTTTCCCCGAGGAGAGAGTCAATACCCCTCCCCCAAACTGTCGAGCTTTCTATACGTCTTATTTCGAACATGGGCTCCGTTTTCCCCTTTCTCCGATCCTTCGCCAATTTTTAGAGACTTTCTTTGTCTCTTTAACCCAACTTGTACCAAATGCCATAGCCTTTATGATGGCATTTTCTGTTTTGATGGTTGCACGAGGTCTGCAGCCCTCATTTCGTAATTTTCTTCATTTTTTTCGACTTTCCATATCGACCTTCTCTAATAGAGGCTATTATTACGTTAGCCAAAGACCTGGGTTTGCCGTTCTTGAAAATGCCATTTCGAGCAACAGTACGGAGTGGAAGTCGAACTTCTTTTTTGTTAAGGCTCCGACCTTACGTATCCTCGAGAATGGAGAAACTGAAGAGATCACTTATGATTGGGGATATAACCAGTCTTGGGTGTACGGTGGTCGAAAGGTGACTGGTGAGATGGCCCCAGACGACCAATTTTCGTCCGATTTGATCGAGGAGATGAGATCAAATAAGTATCAATCAACTTATTTGATCAGAGAAATCTTCCTTCGCAAGGCTGGATTGAGTTCTCCCCATCCCATCGGACGATCGATCCTTAGGTAAGATTTTACTTTTAGTTATCTCATCCCTAGAAAGGGACCTATAAGTTTGTCGTCCATTAATGTTTATCGATATTATGTTGTAGCTTCCATGGTCGAGAACTGCCGTTTTTCCGTGGTTGGAAAAACTGTCCTTTCAAATTCAAAAAAGTTGTCGGGCAAAGTTCCAATAGAGCAGAAACAATCCAGAAAAAAAAAAAAGAGATCAACTCCAGGATCTGGAGGATATCGAGGAAGACTCGTTCGAGAACGCAGATCCTATCCGAGTAGCCTCTCCCTCATCTGGTCAAGCTTCAATGGATATACCGTCGACAAGTTCTCGCCCAGGCCGCGGTTATCCACCCAAGTACCTCAGGGAACAATTTGGTATCCTGGGCTGCAAAACTTGGCCGGAGCGTAATCCCACTGGCCCTGATGCTAAAAGGAGAAATCAATTCTTTGACAAAGAAGGAGAGTATTTCACTCATGTCTTAGATACAAGCCATAAAGCTTCTCTGATTGACATGATCGAGAGTCATCTTCAAGGAAAATGGGCTGCTGGTTATTCCGAGAAGGATTCATTGTCGACCGATAATGAGGAGAATGTCATTGATAAATCAATTCGACTTCTCTTATCTTCGACCTTTGTCAAAGACGTACAGCGGTATCAGAACCTGGAGACTGACAATCCTCATATTATCAGTATGATGACGGATACTAGTCGATATCAGGCACAGGTCGACCAGCTAAATCGAGAAATGGATGAGCAACGAGTTTCACACGCCACTGTGGTTAGTAAACTAGAGTCGGAGATTGTTCCACTTCGATCTCAACTTGCGACCAAGGAGGATGGCTCTCCTGATTTAGATAAGGTCATAGACGAGCACCAATCTCCGGACGTTGAACCCATTGTCCGAGAGTTTCTTGATTCTCCAGTGCATACTGCCATAATTCATCAGAAAATTGGAGGTCTGCTCTTGAGCTCATTCTATAAGGGGGTCGATCAATTAATCGAGTCTGGGCAGATTCCTGATAGGCGCAATTAATATCGCGAAATTATGGCTATAGAGAAGGATCGAAAACTCCGAGACTATCCTCTTGATTGCTTGCCTTCTGTTGAGTATAGCGATCATCTTTTAGCCGATGAAAGAGAGAAAGAAGGTGAGGAGAAGTTGTCCTCGAAGGAAGTCAGCTCCCAATCTTAGGTCGTTTTCGAGATTTAGGATTTTATTTGTTTTCTCCTTTGATCCTTGTAATTTTTGTCACTTTATTTAGTGGAACTTGCAAAATTTGTAATCATAGCTAATGTAAAGTCCCTCAGTTGATATATATGATTTCCAATGGTATATTGGTCTTTGTCGGAATATTCTTTGTCGTTTTGATGATCGTAGTACGCAATTGATGATCCAATCTGACATTTATTTGAAATTTTACTATGCGCGCCAAGGATTGAGGACATAATTGTCATTTCCTTTACTATATATAAGGGTAAAATCTTTGAAGTTTTACCGCGCGTCCCCACTTGCAATATAAAATTTCTGTGTTGTAGATTGGAGCTATAGTTTGATAATTCATAAGATTGTCTGGTTTTTGGATCATGAGTTCCAATCTTTTTTCTGGAGCCACAAAACGATCTCTACGGGGTCTATCCCGACGAGATACTCCGAAGAAGAAAACCCGAACGAAAAGTTCACATCAGCCATCCTCCCAGGGAAGAGCTCCTTCTCGGGAAGCCACGCCTCAATCCGACCCGGTGTCGTCTTCTTCAGGAGGAATTCCAAAGATAGTGAAGAATATTCCCTCTGCGGCAAAGGAAACTACGGATTCTTCAACGGGACCTTCACAGACTCCGATCCGTAGTCCATTGGTTGATCCAAATATTCTGGAGGCTTACCAGAACGAGGAGTCTCGAGCTACTTCTCCTCCTCTTGTCGACCAAACAACAAACGAGGAGTCTCGATCTACTTCTCCTCCTCTTGTCGACCAAACAATGGACGAGCGTCCCCCTTCCGATCGAGATGCCACAACAAATCAAACCTCGGGTCAAGAAGATTCTCAGCAGGTCATAATTACTCCTCCCAACTCTGAGGTTGAGCTAACTTTGCAAATGAGGGGGCCTGTGGAAGATATTCCTGAGTCTCTCTTTGCCCCTTTCCGTTCTAATGTTGTTGTTTCAACTTCTCAACATACCCAAGTCATCTCTCCTCCCATTATTTCTCAAGATATATCTAAAACTGGGTCTGGTCCTAGTCACTCTGGTTTCAAAAATTCCATGGACGATCCGTCTCTTTTAGACGACCGTCCTTTTAAGGAGCAGGTCGAAGAGATAACTGACTTTGAGATGAGCCGATCTGGTGGGGTTTCCTTTGATGCAAGCATCCTAACATCCCTCGAGCCTGATGGGGTATCTTGGAATCTGGGAATGGGTACAATTCTGCCCAAGGAGCTTGATAAAATGAAGAACCACTCTTTTTGCGTCTTGTTCAGTCCATTTTCAAGCGTTTGGAGATGGTAAGTGGACTTTTGTTATTGTTTTAATAGAGATCTTTTATCTTCTAGCTTTTGAAGTTCCTTATTCTTATTTTTCCATAATAGGCCAAGCATGAAGCTCTTCAGCTTGGGATACAAAATGATGAGTCTTACTTTTTTCGAGAAGAGTCTCTTGAACGGATGAACACAATCATTGCTGCTCATCGATCGCTGATGAATGAGGTCGAGAATCTCCGAGCCGCTACTGAAAAGCTTTCTAAAGAGAAAGAAGAACTTGCTCGAGCAAATAGCAGCTTGGTGTCTGATAAGGAGCAGCTCACTAAGGAAAAAGAAGACCTTCTTCAATTGAAAAAGCAAGAGTTTGACAGGGGTTTTTCTCTCGGATATAAGCAACGTACGAAAGAAATGATGACTGATTTAACCGAATTTCGTCTAAGGTTTAATCTCAGTAAATTATTTAAGATCACAATTTTACGTATTAGGGGTTTGGTTAAAGTACTCAGGATGGTGCAATTCAAGAACAAGCAAAGTAATATAATCGTGTAGATAACAATAATATGAAAGGCGAACAGTTGTAGTATATTTCATAGGTTAAATTCTGGATCCTGAATACAATGTAAGATTCGCCATTTATAATATTCCTCATGTCCTAACTGAACTAGGAGTCCTATTTAGCCTAGGAATCCTGCACGGCCTAGGAGTATAGCATGGCCCATTAAGTCCCCTGAAACGGACAGTAGGTCGATCAGAGTAGGTCGACCAGATATGTATTTGGCTGGTCGAGCCGATCTCACAGTTTAAATAGGTCGGATCGATCTTGAATCTCCTCGGATATTCCTAGCTGGTTATATGTGCAAAATAGCCCTCATCAGTACTCCCTCACTTCTCGAGCGTAATCGTAGCTAGAGCTCGTAGAAGTAGAAGTAGTAGTTACCTTGATCTTTTCATCGTTCATGAAATATGCCTCGTTAAAAACCTAGTTCGGAAAAACCCTCTTCGGGATAAAAACCGAACGAGGAAAAAAGAGTGCATATCCGTTTGAACCTTCTACGTACAGACATGTATTTTGGTTAACGTGTGTCAGACAACGGCTGGGTCTTTTCATGATTTTGATTGGCGGGAATATGAAGAGACGCGAAGGGCTGAATCCGTCTTTTCACCGCCCATATATATAATCGAAATTTGCGGGATATTTTACTTTTTACCCCAGATATTTAAACCTTCCAGCAGTAAAAGCTTAAGTCGACAATCTTGCCATTTTCTTATTTTCTCGAGCGCATTATTTCAAGAGCCGATGGCTTCGACCTCGCAAAATCCCCATTCCTCAACACAAAATGTAGGAGAACAAGTACCACCTAATATCTCCAATCCTGATATTCCTTCATCTGATGACGAAGGAGCAGACAATTCTCAAGTAGAGGAGATCAGAGATTATGCTGAAAAAGAAGTTGATAGTTTGGTGGTGGAGATTATTCCAGAGGAAGAGATGGTGTCGAGGGCATCCAAAAAATCTAAAACGTCTCAACCTCAAATTTCCGCCCCTGTGGAACTCTTTCCTTCTCGATGGAAAGAAGAAGATCTACCTTTTTTGAAAAAGGAATACGGCCGCTATTTCCCGTCGGATTTTGAGATCATTATTCCTTCTTCCGAGGAGAGAGTCAATACTCCTCCCGCCAACTGTCGAGCTTTCTATACGTCCCACTTCGAGCATGGGCTCCGTTTTCCACTCTCTTCAATTCTTCGTCAATTCCTGGAGACCTTCATTGTCTCACTGACTCAACTTGTTCCAAATGCCATAGCCTTTATTATGGCATACTCTGTTTTGATGGTCGCGCGAGGTCTGCAGCCCTCGTTCCGTAATTTTCTTCACTTTTTTCGACTCTCCGTATCGACCTCCTCCAACAGAGGTTATTACTATGTTAGCCAAAGACCTGGCTACACAGTTCTTGAAAATGCCATTTCGAGCAACAGCACGGAGTGGAAATCAAATTTCTTCTTTGTTAAGGCTCCGACCGTGCATATCCTTGAGAACGGAGAGACTGAGTAGTTTACTCATGACTGGGGATACAACGATTCTTGGGTATACGGTGGTCGAAAGGTGATTGGTGAGATGTCCCCAGACGACCAATTTTCAACTACCTTGATCGAGGAGATGAGATCAAATAAATACCAATCAGCCTATTTGATCGGAGAGATTTTCCTTCGAAAGGCTGGATTGAGTTCTTTGGATTTCCCTATCCCCTCGGATGATCGACCTTTATGTAAGATTTTTTGCTAATAATAATTTTATAAAAGGATATATAATCCAGTTGTTCATTAATGTTTATCGACTTCATGTTGTAGCTTCCATGGTCGAGAACTGCCGCTTTTCCGTGGTCGGGAAATCAGTCCTTTCGAACTCGAAAAAGTCCTGGGGTAAAGTCCCCATAGAGCAAAAGGAATCCAGAAAGAGGAGAAGAAATCAATTCCAGGATCTGGAGGACATTGAGGAGGAGTCGTCCGAGAATGCAGATCCTATCCGAGTAGCTCCTCCTTTCTCTGGTCTAACTTCTTCAGACATACCCTCTTCGAGCTCTCGCCTAGGCCGCGGTTATCCGCCCAAAACTTTTAGGGAGAAATATGGTATTCTGGGTAGTAAATATTGGCCCGAACGTAATCCTACTGGCCCTGAAGCCAAAAGAAGAACTCGATATTTGACGAAGGAGGAGAGTATTTCACTCACGTTGGAGATACTAGCCATCAAGCTTCTTTGGTAGATATGATTGAGAGTCATCTTCAAGGAAAACGGGCGGCTGGTTATTCCGAGAAGGATACATTGGTGTCTGACGATAAGGAGAACGTGGTCGATAAATCCATTCGAGTTCTCCTATCCTCGACCTTCGTTCGAGACGTGGAGAGGACTATTATGAAGAAACCCCTCGAACAGCTAGCGAGGGCAGCTCACGCTCATGAAGTGGTAATATTCTTTAACTCCTCCTGTTCTTTTAATAGTCCTCAATATTCTTCTTGGTCTTTATTTAGACAAGTTTTTTCTTGCCACAGACTGGTAATGCCTTGGTGTCCGCGCTATATGATATGGCATTGCATAGAGATCAATGCAAATATGTTGAAGAAAGCAACAACATTTTAACCGCCAGGGTTAAGGAGCTCGAAGATCAACTTGCTCAGGTCGGTAATTCTCGAGCTTCCGCTGAGACTCCATCCGTTCCTCTTGCTAATCCTAATTTGGAGACCGACAATCCTCATATTATCAGTATGATGACGGATTCTAGTCGATACCAGGCGCAGGTCGACCAATTGACTCGAGAAATGGAAGAGCAACGAGTTGCGCATGCCACTGTTGTTAGCAAACTGGAGTCGGATGTTGATGCTCTTCGATCTCAACTTGCGACCAAGGAAGATGATTCTTCTGAGTTAGAGAGGGTCATAGATGAGCACCATTCTGTTTCTCATTTTGAATTTTACTGTGCGCGCCAAGGATGGAGGACATAATTGTCATTTCCTTTACTATATATAAAGGTAAAATCTTTGAAGTTTTACCGCGCGTCCCCACTTGTAATATAAAATTTTCTTACTATTGATCGGAGCTATTAGTTCGATATTTCATAGGAGTTTCCTATTTTTTGACCATGAGTTCCAATCTCTTTTCCGGAGCTGCCAAACGATCTTTGCGGGGCCAGTCCCGACGAGATACTCCGAGGAAGAAAGCTCGAACGGAAAATTCACTTCAAACATCTTCCCAAGGTGGAGCATCTTCTCGGGGGGATATCGTTCGATCTGATCCGGTGTCATCCTCCTCGGGGGAAGTCCAAAAATACTGAAGGATATTCCTTCACCTCTGAAGGAAACGGTGAAATCTTCAACGGGACTTTCTCAGGCTCCGATCTGTAGTCCAATAGTCGATCTAAATGTACTAAAGGTTTACCAGAACGAGGAGTCTCAAGATACTTCTTCTTCTCCCGTTGATCAGACAACAAATGAGGATTCTCGAGCCACTCCTCCTCCAATAATCCAATCAACAAACGAGGAGTCACGAACTATTTCTCCTCCTCCCGTTGTCCAGATAACGAATGAGGAGTCTCGAGCTACTTCTCCTCCTCCAGTCGACCAAACAACAAACGAGGAGTCACAAGCTATTTCTCCTCCTCCAGTCGACCACACAACAAATGAGGAGTCACAAACTATTTCTCCTCCTCCAGTCGACCAGACAATGGACGAACGTCCCCCTTCCGGTCGAGATACAACAAATCAAACTCCAAGTCAAGAAGATCCTCAGCAGGGCGTAATTACTGCCCCCAACTCTGAGGTTGAGCCAACTCTGCAACTAGGGGGTTCTGTAGAAGATATCCCTGAGTCTTTCTTTGCTCCTTTTCCTTCGCAGGTTGTTGTTTCAAGTTCTCAACATACCCGAACCATCTCTCCAGTCCCCATTTCCCAAGAAGTGTTAAAAACTGGGTCTGGTCCCAGCCGTTCTGGCTTCGAAAATACGGCGGACGATCCGTCTCTTTTAGACGATCGTCCGTTCAAGGAGCAGGTCGAAGAAATAACTGAGTTCGGGATGCGTCGATCCGGTGGGGTCTCGACATATGCATGTATTCCAACAACCCTCGATCCTGATGGGGTTTCTTGGAACCTGGGAATGGGTACAATTTTGCCCAAAGAGCTCGATAAACTGCAGAACCATTCTTCTTTACGTCTCGTTCAGTCCATTTTCAAGCGTTTAGAAATGGTAAGCATATCTTTGTCATTGTTAATAGATATCTAGACTTTTGAAGTTCCTTATCCATTTTTTCTTAACAGGCTAAGCATGAAGCTCTCCAGCTCGGGATACAAAATGACGAATTTTACTTTGCTCGAGAAGAATCCCTCGAACGGATGAACTCGATCGCTGTTGCTCATCGATTGCTGATGACCGAGGTAGAGAATCTCCGAGCTGCTGCTGAAAGAGTTGCTAAAGAAAAAGAAGAACTTGCTCGAGAAAACAGCAGCTTGGTGTCCGATAAGGAACAGCTTACCAAGGAGAAAAAAGATCTTCTTCAATTGAAAGACCAAGAGTTTGATAGGGGTTTTTCTCTTGGATATAAGCAGCGTGCTAACGAAATGATGAACTTTCTTGCCTATCAGACGACTCCCGATCATGCTCTCGAACAGTAGACAAGGGTCTTCCATTTTTTTTTTTTTTTTTTTGAAATGTTGTAAATATACATTTTGCTTGATGAATAGAAAATCATGCTCTTGTTGGTCGATATCCTGTGTGGACGATGTGTCTTGTCGACCTGAATGCCAATAAATAACCTCTTTCAATATTCTTGGGAGACAAGGAGTCAGTTTGGTAGGTGTGCCGTAACTGTAGGAACGTTTCGTATGCTCTGTCCGTTGATTGATGAATTCCCCATACTATAAATGATTCATTGGAGAAGTAGGAAAACTAAAAGACTGAGATAATATGTTTCCCATAAATGATTCAATTTGGTTTTTATGGCATGTCGACTATGGTGGAGACATCCACCCAATTATGTCATGAGTAATGAGAGCTGGTTAGTTCATTAAAAATGGTGGTGTTCCCTGGGGAAGGTATGTTGTTCTGTCCATGCATGCTCGAAAACTTATCTCCAAGGCATGGAGAACGAACCTGTCTCAATTGTATGACAGGAAAGTTCTTTCTTTCCTTGTTTGCAGAAACAAGTACCCTTTGAAGCGTTCCTTTCTCAGTGTGCTTTAGCTTGATACTGTGATCGACCCCAGATACAGTATGCTTCCTGATTACAGTGTCGCCTATTTGAAGGTCAACCACTCAAAAGGTCCAAGTAAGAAGGGGGCGGAGTATTCTTCCAGGATCAGCAAATATACGCACTTCTGCATGTTCCTCGTTTCTTTTGATTTCAATCAAAGAAGGAACAAAGTCCAGGGCTGAATAATTGAAGGAGCAGATCATTCCGAGGAGTAGCATAGTGGGCGCTAGTATTTGTAATAATTGTAATTTAGATTATGAAGATAAATGTAGATTTTCATGATGATTTGGCTGTATCCGTGAAACGTAATGATTCTTTTAAAGATCTGAATGAAATCAATTATTCTTGACCTGTTTATCTGGAGTCTCATACTTTTAGTCCTATGGCAATGATCGATCGTATATCCGACACTGTGATTTATCCTGGTAACGCTTTTGATCTGGACCGTTGATAGGATCTCAATGTAACACCATTGGATCCTTTATCCCCTGCCTATAAAAAGGGTCATTCCATGCTTTCTATTCTCAGAAATGAACTTGTCCAACAAGTATTGTTATTGTTACAAACTTTGTCGTCCACCAAAATGTGTTATCTTATCATGTGACGAATCTTTGACTCGGTATGGGAGGAATTGGAAAGAAGAGATCTCCATTTTATATGGTGATGGTCGGGCGAATCTTATAACTGGGGATTAGTCGACCATAAACCACGCCGTATGATAGAGGTCGAGAATAGAGGAAAGCAGGATTCTATGCTTATCGAAATCAACTTGTTTCTAACAGGTTGGTGATGCCATGCATGAGATCCTTCTGATCCCTTATTCTAAGTCGTAAAGAAGAAGCATCAGCTTTTTCGAGGTGGTCGAGAAAATATGTGTCCTTCTCATGATGATCGACAGATGTCAATCTCCAGAAGGATGCCCGAACATTAGTTTCTCGTCACTGTTCTCAATGTAGAAAGAAAGATGATCGTTCCGAGGAAGCTCTGAAGCGTTTGGAAACCAGATTCTGTCCTTTGATATTTTGTAGGCGTAATCGCTTAGTGCATTGATCGATGATTTCCGTTCAGATAGGAATTTTCGATGTGTAATATTAGTTTTGCTATAATAGTCTTTGTACTGTCTCCATCGATCTAATATATGATTTTTTTTTTACCGACTCAAAAACGCATTTATTTCCATTCCTGTATTTAAGGCTTGCTGTTATTACTTTGTAACGTAATTCCCGATGTGGCGTCTTTGCCGTTGATTGGATGCGAGTTTCACCGTAGGATTTTAATTCATCCTGTCTATAAAAGGAAATCTTTTATCTTTTAGTTACCATCAGAAGTAAAAATCCTTAAACAATGTACTTCCTCTTTGTTCAAAATGGCGGTCGTCCGCCTAATTCAAAAATCAAACAAATCATTTATTATGTCGACTTGGTATGGGCGGAATCGGAAAGTGGAGATTTCTCAAAAACCATGAAATCTCCGACCCCTAATAAGGGGAATAGATTGGAACGCCTATCCTCAACCGACCAACCTATGTAAATGGGTAAAGGTCGGTGTTGTGGGGTTCCGATCTATTAGTTACACGGTCGGTGGAAAGCTGGTTAGTTCATTAAAACGAGAATGTATGATCAAAAAATGCTGACCACCATCGACCGTCGTAACATTATGATCTCTCAAAGCTCTCTCTGATTCCAAAGCTTTGTGGCCGTGAGCACGACTGGTCCTAGCTGGTGGCAAGAATTCTGAGAGAAATACAGAGATAAATCAAGCTGAAGTCCCTTTGTTAGCTCCTTTCTTCATTATGTAATAGAATTTGCTGTCAATTAGTTAGGGGAGTTTGTGTATCTTTCCGATGTATATGGTAGTTTTTGAATAAATAAAACCTTGCAATATATCAACTCGTTAATTTATTTCATACGAAGAGCTCTTATCAACCCAATTGGTTTTGCTGTAACCTTCTGTTTTATTTACTTAGTAATTATTTTGCTTATCTTGCTCGTCTGTTAAGAGATCGATGAGTGTATACCGACCCAATCGGTTTTACTCAAGGATTTATTTGTACTTAGGTTTGTACTCACTGTGGTTTTAACCTTTGTAGATCGTTCGTTAGGGGATCGATGAGTTTGTACCGACCCAATCGGTTTTACTCAAAGGTATAATGTACTTTAGGTGTTTTACCAACTGTGGTTTTCACTTTTGTAGATCGTTCGTTAGGAGATCGAAGAGTTTATACCGACCCAATCGGTTTTACTCAAAGATTCATTATACTTAAGTTTTATACCAACTGTGGTTTTAACCTTTGTAGATCGTTTATTAGGAGATCGGTGAGTGTTTACCGATTCATTCGGTTTTACTCAAAATTTTGAGGTTGTATACCAATTATTGGTTTTAACCTTTGTAGTTCGTTTTAGTAGATCGGTGAGTGTTTACCGATTCATTCGGTTTTACTCAAAATGTTTTAGGTTGTATACCAATTATTGGTTTTAACCTTTGTAGTTCGTTTTAGTAGATCGGTGAGTGTTTACCGATTCATTCGGTTTTACTCAAAATGTTTTAGGTTGTATACCAATCATTGGTTTTAACCTTTGTAGTTCGTTTTAGTAGATCGGTGAGTGTTTACCGATTCATTCGGTTTTACTCAAAATGTTTTAGGTTGTATACCAATTATTGGTTTTAACCTTTGTAGATCGTTTTTGACAAAAGTCTTTTTGAGCGCGACTTATGGGGAAATAAGCAAAAGCTTTTATTATAATTGTAGAAAAATTTAATGCACGAAAGGGAAATAACAAAACATTCTAAAAAATGGAAAAACTAATTCCTTGCGAATCCTGTCTAATTTTTAAATCTTCTTATCTTTGGATTTAACGACCATAATATCTTCTGAGATTTACTGCATTCCATGTTCGAGGAAGCAAAGTTCCATCCATATGAGCTATCTTGTACGATCCCTTTTTTCCGACCGCAATCACCACATAGGGACCCTCCCAATTTTGCTGTAACTTTCCCACATGTTTGGATACTTCAACTTTTTTAAGTACCAAATTACCTTCTTTGAAGGATCGTATCCTCACCTTTTGATTGTAAGCTTTTTCCATACTGGATTTAGCCGCTTCTAAACGCAGACTAGCTTTTTCCCTCAAGGTCTCACTCAAATCGATGTCATCCTTTCTTAGTTGATCGTTTGATTTCTCCTCGTAGAGCTCAATTCTAGGGCTGGGGACTAGAGCCTCTACTGGGATAACTGCCTCCGACCCATAGACTAGGCTAAACGGTGTCTCACCTGTTGAGGCTTTTACTGTAGTTCTGTTGGCCCAAATGACGCCTGGCAGTACGTCTAACCATTTCCCTTTGGCGTCGTCCAGTCTTTTCTCGAGGGATTTGACAATCTCTCGATTTGCCACCTCAGTTTGTCCATTAGCTCTAGGATGTCCGACAGACGTGAAGTTTTGCTGTATTCCAAACTTCGAGCACCATTCTTGAACTTGTTTTCCAGCAAACTGGGTTCCATTGTCAGAAATCAAAATTCTCGGGATTCCAAAACGACAGACTATATTTTTCCAGAGAAAATTTATAACTTGGAACTGTGTTATCCGAGCTAAGGCTATGCATTCAATCCACTTGCTGAAATATTCGATAGCGACTAAAACATAACTCTTTTTCGATCTGGCCATTGGGAATGGTCCCACTATATCGATTCCCTATTGATCAAAAGGCCAACAGATCGGAATTGGGTGTATTGTCTCGGCTGGTTGATGTATTATATTTGAATGTACCTGACAGTAATGACAGTGTTTTACATAGTCTTGTGCGTCGGCGTACATCGTTGGCCAATAGTAACCAGTTCTCAAGCATTTGAGCGTAAGTGCTCGAGCGCCACTGTGGTTCCCAGCTTCTCCTTCATGTATGCTTCTAAGGATGCTTTCGGAATTGTGCTCGGGAATGCATTTTAGCAGAATTCCTGAGACGGATCGTCTGTAGAGTTTTCCTTCTATCATTGCATATCTTGGTGCTCGATATCTTATCCTCCTAGCTTCATTTTCACAACTAGGGAGTGATCCATCTTTCAAATAGGCGATAACGGAGTCATCCAACTGTCTGCTGCTAAGTCGATATCCATTACTTCAGTTACTGGGATAGTATCGAGATCGGTCGACGTTTTGGAGATTAGCCAGGTGATTACTCTTTTAGATATACCATCCCTTGTTCCTGTAAATCTAGATAGTTGATCAGCCCATCGATTTTCTTCTCGTGGGATATTTTGAATATCAAACTTATCGAATTTCCTAGTCAACTCTTTTACTTTCGCCAAATATTTTATCATGTTGTATTCTTTTGCCTCGTACATTCCACTAATTTGTCTCTGAATTAGCTCGGAATCCGTTAAGACATTCAAAATCTTTATATCGGCCTTTATAGCCATTTCCAACCCTGCAATTAGAGCTTCGTATTCTGCTTCATTATTGGTTATCACGAAGTCTAAAGTGATGGCATAATTTATATCCTCGCCGTTTGGTCCTTGGAAATTAATTCCTGCACCTCCACCATCTCTGCTTGACGCGCCATCGACATGCATAAGCCATGGTAGGTCATTGACGATCATAATACTGTTATCGCTTGTCGATGTCACTTCGGAGCTTGTCTCCGATAGACTTGGAGTTTCAAGGAGGAAATCAGCAAGTATCTGAGCTTTGATTGCAGTTCGTGGTCGATATTCGATCTCGTATTGTCCCAATTCTACAGCCCACTTGATTAACCTTCCCGAGGCTTCTGGCTTTGATAAAACTTGCCTCAAAGGTTGATTGGTAAGTACGATGATCTTGTATGTTTGAAAGTATGGCCGCAACCTACGTGCTGACGTTACCAAAGCCAGAGCGAATTTTTCAATTGTTAAATAATTCCTTTCCGCTCCTTGCAATAATTTACTCAAATAATAGACCGGCTTGTGTTCCGAGCCCTCAATTTTTACCATAACCGAGCTCACTGCAGCCTCGGAAATAGCGATGTATATGTATAGAGGCTGTCCTTCCGTATGTTTGGCGAGCAGGGGTGGCGAGGTCAAATATTCTTTCAGCTGCTCGAATGCATGATCACAAGCCTCGGTCCATTCAAAGGTCTTAGCTTTTCTCAAAGTTTGAAAAAATGGTAGACTTTTATCTGCTGACCTTGATATGAATCTATTAAGGGCGACAATTTTCCCGACCAGACTTTGAACCTGAGTAATATTTCTAGGAGGCTTCATTTCAGTGATAGCACGTATCTTCTCAGGATTTGCTTCGATGCCTCTCTCATGGACCAGGTATCCTAAGAATTTTCCAGACCTTACCCCAAAGGTACATTTTAAGGGGTTGAGCTTCATTCCATATTTCCTCAAGATTTTGAAGCAACGATGAAGGTGTTTAATGTGGTCTTCTTCACTCATGCTTTTTACCAGCATGTCATCGACATACACTTCCATTATTTCTCCGATCAACTCTTTAAACATCAGGTTGACCAACCGTTGATAGGTTGCTCCGGCATTTCTTAATCCGAACGGCATCACTATGAAACAATATACGCCCTGTTCGGTAATGAATGCAGTATTTTCTTGATCTTTTTCGTCCATGAAAATCTGATAGAAACCTTGGAATGCATCCATCATACTAAAAATTGCAAAGCCTGCTGTCGAGTCGACCAACAGGTCGATCCTTGGGAGAGGGTAAGGATCTCTTGGAAACAATTTATTCAAGTCTGTAAAATCGTTGCACATTCTCCACTTGTTATCCTTCTTGTCACCCTTTGAGACAAGTACGACATTACACAGCCACTCAGTAAAGTGTATTTCTCTAATCTGTTTAGACAATAAAAGCCTTTCGACCTCTGCTTTTATTATTTTGTCCTTGACAGGGCCATGATTTCTTTTCTTTTGTCTGACCGGTTTTGCGCTCGGATCTATCTTCAAAGAGTGGGTTATTATTCTTGGGTCGATCCCCACTATGTCCTCCGAGCTCCAGGCGAAAACATCTACATTTTCCCTTAAAAAATTGATTAACATAATTTCTCCCTGTGGAGACAGTTCAGTTCCGATCCTGGTGATTTTGGTTGGATCATTCTCGATTAACTTGACCTCTTTATGCTCTGGCGCACGTAGAGTCAGATCTATGGGCTCTTTCCCTTTTTTATCGATCCGATCCGTGCTAGGCAACTCAGGCTCATGAGATCTCTCCGTCGAGGATCCTACTGTTTTTCTTTTTGACGGTGTTAGAGGATCGACGTTCCTTTTCAAAGATAGTGCCGTGTTGTAACAATCCCAGGCCATGAAGTGGTAGTTGACGATTTCGCCGACCCCAGAGACTGTAGGAAATTTTATTTTCTGGTGATAGGTTGACACAACTGCTCGAAATTGGTTTAATGCCGGTCTTCCCAAAATGGCATTATAAGCGAATGGTGTTTCAACCACTAAGAATTTTGTCATTTTGATCACTCGATGAGGTTTGTTCCCAAGAGTTACACTCAGATTGATAGTTCCAGCTGGAACTATTTCTGATCCTCCGAATCCTACCAGTGGCGTAGCTACTCTTTGGAGAGTTATTTTTCCCAGGTTCATCTGGTTCAGCACTTCGATGGCTATTATGTTAGCCGAGCTTCCGTTGTCGATCAGAATTCTCTTGACATTGAAATCGGCAATTTTCAGTGAGACCACCATGGGAAAATCGGGGTGGTCTTCGTTATTGTCCCAATTCAGATTTCTGGGGACTTCGCTCTCATCGAACTGGATTATCTGTTGGTTGGAGTTTTTACTCTCGAGCGCCCATACCTCTTTAGGGGTCATAATCCCCTTTTCTAGAGATCGTGCGACCTTTCATCTGGCATTCCGACTATCCACCCCCCCCCCCCCCCCCCCCCCCGCTGGTCCACCAGAGATCACATGTATAGTACCATTGACCTGGTCATCATCGATTTCATTTCTTCGGGGCGCACGATTACTGGGAGATCTTTCACGAGGACTTTTATTCTCCTCCCTCCTTCTAGGACTTCTTGTCCTTTGTCTTCTCCGATCTGCACTATCTATGAATTCATTCAATCTACCCTGTTGAATCAATTTTTCGATTTCTTGTTTCAGGTGATAACAGTCCTCGGTCCTATGACCGTGAGCTCGATGGTACCTACAATATAAATCGTAGTTCTTTGCCCCAGGTTTGGCCTGTGTGATTCTTTTTGCTAGGGGGATTAAATTATTTCTTTCCAGTATCACCAGGATGTCTTCTCTTGGGGCATTTAGTTTTGTGAACTCCACATAACTGATTCGATCTCTTATATTCCTTTCTGGAGATCGAGGCCTGAGGTAGACATTGGGCCTTTTCTCAGGGTTATTCCCGTTATGTTCTAATCTATGGAATACGTTTCCTCTTCGCGAAAACCGATCGTAATCCATGGCTCTCTGCATTGGGGGTTTTTCAGGTTTTTTGGGTCCCGAAACGGACGCTTTCTTATTTTTATCTTTAAAAGAGTTCATCTCTTCCTGGGTCATGTATTTGGAGGCTAAAGTCATGATTTCAGCGAAGGTTCTAGGCTGTTTCCGACTTAACGCGTTACCAAACTGCCTATTCTTGGTTAGATCGAACAGAATAGATATAATATAATCAATATTCGGGGAATCGATCTTCAGTAGTTCCACATTGAACCTTGCTAACCAAGCTCTTAAGGATTCTCCATCTTGCTGGACTATAGTTCCCAAATAACTCATGGGAAGCTTTTGTCTTTTTTGACTAGCAAATTGTTGTTCCAGCTTGTTGCATAACTCTCTAAAACTTAAGATCGAATTGGGCGGTTGTTTTCCGAACCAATCCAGTGCTAACCCCTCGAATGTTGTGATCATCAACTTGGCCGTATACTCTGCTGAATGAGCATACAAGCTCATTATATTTGTGAAACTAAAGATATAGTCGGTCGGATCACTGGTTCCGTCATATCTGGGGAGCCGAGCAGGTAAAGATCCAGAAGCATGTGCTTCCCTAATTTCTAAGCAGAAAGGGGAACAGGCAGCTATACTATCCTATATTTCTCGGGAACGAGGCCAAGGTTGTTGCAAAGTCAAAAGCCTTTGTTCCACTCGCTCCTCTACCATCCTCTCGATGTCTCTTTCGGAGAATCTCCTAGTTGCTCGTCGATCGACGATCGGCGGATCTTCTTCATCATCGATCGGATACGTAAGGTTCAGGGCGAGCATCAGCTCTTGCCTGGTTGCTTTTCCTAACAGGGTATCTTCTAGCTGCGTTTGGTGGGGACATGTGCGATCGTTGATCCCCATCAGGGCTTTCAGCTTCTGCCGAAATTTGGTCGTTGTCCCTTCGGGCTCGTCTGATATTGTTTACCAACCTGGTCGGAGGAATAGTGGCTATACCAGGGCCAATATTTTCAGCTCCTGGAATTGGTGGAATTCCAGCACACAAAGAATTCACTAATTGAGCAATTTGTCTCAACTTTTCTTGTTCGGCCAGTAAAGGTGGATGAGGGGCGGATCGAACAGGTGAGTTCGGAGCCCTACTCCTGCTAAGAGTTTGATGTTCCAGATTATTCTGGTTATTGTTTTCATGTGTAGTAACATGTCCCCCTGCTTGATCTAAATTTTGGTGTTCAGTGGGAGGCGGCATGTTACTTGCGCTGATTCTTTGGGAATTCTCAGGCGGATTCTCCACAGCACGTGGATGTTGAGAAGTTGTGCTTGGGATACAAAATGATGAGTCTTACTTTTTTCGAGAAGAGTCTCTTGAACGGATGAACACAATCGTTGCTGCTCATCGATCGCTGATGAATGAGGTTGAGAATCTCCGAGCCGCTACTGAAAAGCTTTCTAAAGAGAAAGAAGAACTTGCTCGAGCAAATAGCAGCTTGGTGTCTGATAAGGAGCAGCTCGCTAAGGAAAAAGAAGACCTTCTTCAATTGAAAAAGCAAGAGTTTGACAGGGGTTTTTCTCTCGGATATAAGCAACGTACGAAAGAAATGATGACCTATCTTGCTCATAAGACGAGTCCCGATCACGCTCTCGAACAGTAGACAAGGATCTTTTTTTTTTTGTTTTTGGAGGAGAAATGTAATAAAACAAACTCTTTTTTGTCGTGAATAGGGCAGTTCGTTATTTCAATCGTTTATATGTAGAATAATACGTTGTTTCGATCTGATTGCCAAAAATAACTGTTATCTATCTTCTT
The DNA here is from genome assembly GCA_034814905.1 of Penstemon davidsonii. Taxonomy (NCBI): domain Eukaryota; kingdom Viridiplantae; phylum Streptophyta; class Magnoliopsida; order Lamiales; family Plantaginaceae; genus Penstemon; species Penstemon davidsonii. The sequence goes on from JAYDYQ010002530.1 coordinate 106,077, forward strand.
GGGAGAGGAAAAGTCATCTTGGTAGTTGTGCCGTAACCGTAGGACGTTTCGCATGCTTGTCCATTAATTGATTATTTCCCCATACTATAAATAATTCTTTTGAGAAGTAGGAAACATAAAAGAGGGAAATAACATGTCTTCATTAATCATTTCAATTTGGCATTTATGGCATGTCGACTATGGTGGAGATATCAACCCAATTTTTTCATGAGAGACGAGAGCTGGTTAGTTCATTAAAATGATGGTATCCCCTATGTCAGGTATGCTCTCCGACCAAGGAGGCTACTTTGTATGAGTTGGATGAGCTATCCTTCGACTCAGGCGGATACTTTGCAATCTTCCTTCAGCACATCCTCCGACCAAGGAGGATACGTCGTTAAGGTCTGGTGAAGTATATTTGCCAATCTTCACCAATGCAGCGACAAGGGTCCAAGAATAAGGAGTACGTCGGATTGGAGGAGCAGATCATTCAGAGGAGCAGCGTAGTATGCTAGTATTTGTAACAACCGTAGTTAGATTTCAAGAATGAATGTACTTTTTCCTTTTGATCGACTGTATTTGTCAAATGTAATGATTCTCAAAAATCTCAATGAAATCAGTTACTTTTGACTTGTTCATCTGTGGTCTTGCACTTTTGATTCTATAGTAATAATCGAACGTATATTCGACGCTGTGAATTAACCTGTTAATGTATTTAATCTAGACCGTTGATAGGATCTCAGTGCAACACCATTGGATCCTTTACCTCCTGCCTATAAAAAGGTCATTCCATGCTTCTCCATCTCTCAAAAATGAATTTGTTCAGGAAGAATTTTTATTGGTATAACCATTGTCGACCACCAAAATGTGTTACCTCAACGAATGATGAATTCCAAACTTGGTATGGGATGAATTGGAAAAATGGAATCACCATTTTACATGGTGATGGTCGGACGAATCTCGTAACTGGGGATTAGTCAACCATAATTTACGCCATATGGTAGAGGTCGAGATCAGAGGAAAACTGGATTCTTGGTTTATCGAAATCAACTTGTTTCTAACAGGTCGATGATGCCATGCATGAGATCCTTCTGATCCCTATTTTACTTTGTAAAGAAAAAGCATCTTTTTCGAGGTGGTCGAGTTGTGAAAACATGTATTCTTCCCTCGATGATCGAGAGATGTCGATCCTAAGAAGAATGCCTGAACATTAGTTTCTCGTCACTGTTCTCAAAGTAGATGAAAAGATGATCGTTCCGAGGAAGCTCTGAAGTGTTTGAAGATAAATTCCTTCTTTGATATTTTGTAGGTATAACTTGCTAGTGTGTCGATCGATGTTTCTGTTCAGATAGGAATATTTGATATGTAATACTAGTTTTGCTATGATAGTCTTTGTACCGTCTACATCGATCTAATGTATGACTTTTATTGACCAACTTAATAGTGCATTTAATTCAAGTCCTGTATTTAAGGCTTGTAGTTATGACTACGTAACGTAATTCCCGATATCACGTCATTGCTGTTAATTGGATATGAGTTTCACCGTTGGATTTTTACCCTCTTATCTATAAAAGGAATCCTTTACCTTTTATTCATTTATCCTCAAACGTTGAATTTCCAAACAATGTACTTCCTCTTTTTGCAGAATGGTGGTCGTCCCCCTAACTCAGAAAGTCAACAATTTGTTAATTACGTCGACTCGGTATGGGCGGAATCGGAAAATGGAGACTTCTCAAAAACCATGAAGTCTCCGGTCCCTAAAAAAGGGGATCGATCGGAGTGTCTATCATGTATCGACCATCCTGTGCAAATGGGTAAGGGTCGGTATGGTGGCATTCCGATCTAATAGTTCCGTGGTCGGTGGAAAGCTGGTCAGTTCATTAAAACTAGAAGGCATGAACGAGAATGCTGACCACCACCGACCGAGGTAAAATTATGATCTCACAAAGCTCTCTCTGATTCCGAGCTTTGTGGTCATAGTCACGGAACTCAAAGACGGTTGTCTTCGTCGAGCGGCTGTAGCTGGTAGCAAGAATTCTGGGAGTTGCGTGGAGATAAACAAAAACAGAAGCCCACTATTCGTGCCGCCATCCTTCAACCCTGAACAGCTTTATTCGACGAATTGACTTTGTAAGATTGCTTTTTACAAGTCTACCGGACAACCGAGCTGTACTTAATTATGATTTTCATTTAGCATGTAATAGGATTTGTTGTCGATCGATTAGGGAAATCTTTGTATCCTTCCGATGTATATCTTTATTTGTAGTAATAAAAATTTTGCATTATATCAGCTGACTTTTCAGTTGTAGGTTGTTTGTCATTTGTATGATGAGTTATTACCGACCCAATCGGTTTTGCTCTAAGATTTTGTTTTATATTTTTTACCAACTGATTGGCCTATGTAGATCGTTCGTTAGGAGATAGATGAGTGTATATGATGAGGGGTATTTCGCATACGCCACTTTAGGAATACCTTCTGCTCGAAGTCAGCCTCGATCCCGATCAGAATGGTATTTTCCGATCTGAAGAACATGGTTTTCCGATCAAGCCAGACTGATAGCTCTAGATCAAGTACTCCGACCTTCTTCCCGATCTACTCGTCTCCTCGGAATTACTGTGGGACCGACCTTCAGCTTTACACAGCTGGCCGAGAGCTATTCTCCTACGGATGGTCTAGCTAGCTCATTACTGTTCCTATAAATACGCGGCGCATTTATGACATCAGACACGGCACAACTTCCAAAATATTCCTTCTGCTCGGACCTACTGTTCGGATTAGGAACTAGCTTGTATTCTCATTGTATTTAGTCTTTCTAGTAGTACGGCATCCTGTAATGCTCGGGTAGACCCGCTTTGTAATTTGTATTCGAACACCGATATCAATATACAGTTTTCACACGCTCGATTCATATATTGTTATACTCTACTTTCCTTATTGAACTCGAATTAATTACAGTATAATCAATTGGCGCCCACCGTGGGGCCTACTCGGGTGTTAGATCGAAATATGCCTACTACTAGGAGGTACACGTACAATCGAGGTGAGCCTTCACAAGCTGCGGGAGCGCAGCGCTCAGTAAACAATGAACCAAGTAACCAATCCAGAGCGGCCCACCAATCTGAGGTGCCGCCGCTCGACCCGCCGAATGATATGCCTATTCATACAACAGTGGCTGATTTGCGTTCCATTATCGGAACTATGTGTAGAGAATTCTTGAACACGGAGAGAGCAGATCGTGAAACTCTACCAGGCCAGCAGCCCCCGGTCGATCAACCTGCTGCTCGGGGTCCGGTTTCCAGTAGGCCAAGGGAAGGAAGTATTCGTCGATCTGCTCTGGGCGAACCATCTGATGCTCGACCCAACCCCCCACAAGCTAGAACCATTGTCCGATCTGAGCAACCTTCTAGGAACATACGAAACTTAGAGGATTCCATGGTCGGGGAAAGTCAACCCAAAGCTGTGGAGAGGTCTAGAAAGCCAGCCTATAGAAAGGTAACTGAGGCTGACTTGGAAAGGATTGTGCAAGAAAGGGTTGCTAAGGAGTTAGAGAAAGAGAAGCTAGTAAAGGAAACTCGACCCACAGGTGTCAGAGCTCGAGGAGTTGAGGCCAAAGAGGATGGGGTCGTTTTCCCTGAAGTGCGAAGTAGGGAATTAAGTACAAATATTATGCGATGCTCGCCTTTCTGTCAAGAGATTAAGGAAGCTCGAGGAACAGAGTCAGTCCCTACCAGATTGCCAAGATATAATGGAACCTCTGACCCCGGGGAGCATATAAACAGTTTCATAAATGTGTTGAATTTATATGGACACTCGGAGGATTTTTGCTGCAAAATCATGGTCACCACGTTCGAAGGAATTGCTTTGGATTGGTTCGGAAAACTGCCTCCGAACTCGATCTTCTCTTTTGACGAGTTGTGCGATAAACTAAAACATCAGTTTGCTAGCCAAAGGAAACAAAGATTACCTGCAAATCATTTAGGAACAGTGAAACAAATGGAAGGAGAAACACTGAGGCAATGGCTGGCAAGATTCAGTATTGAACTTCTGAAAGTTGATACCCCGCAGATTGAATTTCTATCATCGTTGATGTTCGAGCTAACCCGCAATAGCCAGTTCGGGAATGCTCTCTGCCGAAAGCAACCAAAGTCTTTCGAGCGGATTATGGAAATAGCTGAGAAATACATGATCCAGGAGGAAATGAATAAGTTAAAGAACGCACAGAATCCTAGGCCCCCGATCGTGAAGAAACCTGATCGGGCCCCTATCCCTAAACCAAGCGACTACGGAGGGTCAAACGCGCAGCAAAAAGGCTCGGTTTGGCAGAGACTTAAGGTCTATAAACCTCAGGCTCCGACCCACAGATCTAATGTCTACGGTCGACCTGCATCTCCTGATAGGGCTCCGAGGACGGAGCATGAAAAAAGCAACTTTACCAGATTGAATACTTCGAGGGACGAGATTCTAACGGTACTCGAAGAGAGGAATTTGGTCCCTGGAGCTCGGCGTATCACTCAACCTAGACCAGGGACTATGAATCACGATAAGTATTGTAGATACCACAGAGCTCGGGGGCATAGCACCGAGGATTGCTTTCAGTTAAAACAAGAGATCGAGAAACTGATTGCTCAGGGAAAGTTGAAGGAATATGTCAGAAAGGAGAACCATAACAGCCGTTATCGATCCAGGAGTCCTAGGAGGTCCTCCGAACAACACCGTGAGGATCGACAACAAGCAGAGGACCAGACGAATCGGGTGATAAATATGATATCTGGTGGGCCAGCTGGGGGAGATAGCAGGAATGCGAGGAAAAGGACTGCTAGGTCGATAAAGACTGGTGTCTCGACTAGGAAAGAGGTCATGTCCTTAAGACCAGCGCCCTCGATAAATCAAGTCATTAGTTTTTCCGAGGCTGACAGACCTAGTGATGTGACTTGGGATACTAATGAAGATGACCCTGATTTTTCGATGGTCTTGACCCTGAGAATTGCTAACTTCGAGGTTAGGAGGGTGTTAATCGATAATGGCAGTTCGGCAAACATAATCTCTTCTGAGGCGCTCGACAGAATGAATCTACAACATCCGCGACTGGAACGGGTATCCACCCCGCTCATTGGGTTCGGTGGATCGGAAATTGTTCCTCTCGGAACCATATTCTTGAGTACTACTATGGGTAAAAAACCAAAAGATGTTACGAAGATGGTTAAGTTCTTGGTCGTGAGTACCCCGTTCGCTTATAATGCAATTTTGGGAAGACCGGCTTTAAACGTATTCAAAGCGGTCGTGTCGACTTACCATCAGATGGTTAAGTTTCCCACTTTGGCAGGGGTCGGAGAAATGAGGAACGACCAATGCATGGCGTGGGAATGTTATAACACATCTTTAAACATGAAGAAGCAGTTTGAGCCAGTATTGCCCTCGAAAAGAAAGTTAGAAGAGGAAAAGGTATTCTCAGTATCCGACCTCCCGTTGCCAGATTGTGAAAAGTTGCAGAGTAAAAAAGGAAAAGAGATCGATATGAGCGTACAGCCCCCAAATCATAAACAAGTAACGTTAATCCCTGGCTCTCCAGAGAAGTTCACCAGAATTGGAACCGAGCTAAGTCAAGGGATGGAGACCATGTTGATCGAATTCCTTAGAAACAACGCCGATGTCTTTGCTTGGAGTTCTGACGATATCGTCGGGATCGATCCAAGGGTGATTACTCACTCCCTGAATATCGATCCTAATGCAAAGCCAGTTAGACAAAAGAAGAGGAATCATGGTCGAGAAAAAGACAAAATCATCAACGCTGAGGTGGATAGATTATTGGCAGCAAAACAGATTCGGGAAATAACATTCACTGAGTGGCTTTGTAACGTAGTGTTGGTGTCGAAGGGAGAGAAGGTCGACAACAAGTGGAGAATGTGTAATGATTTTACTGACCTGAACAAGTTGTGTCCAAGGGACCCCTATCCTTTACCACGGATCGATATGCTGGTCGACTCGACGGCGGGGTTCATTTTCTTTAGTATGATGGATGCTTTCCAAGGGTTTTATCAAATATTTATGAATGAGAGAGATCAGGATAAAACAGCCTTTATTACCGAACGAGGAGTGTACTGCTTCATTGTAATGCCGTTCGGGCTAAGGAATGCAGGAGCAACTTATCAAAGGCTCGTGAATATGATGTTTAAGGATCTTATCGGCGAGATCATGGAAGTTTATGTTGATGATATGCTAGTGAAGAGCATGACCGAGGGGGATCATATAGAACACCTTGGCAGGTGTTTCGCGATCCTGAGGAAGTACAGAATGAAATTAAATCCGGCCAAGTGCACTTTCGGGGTAAGGTCGGGAAAGTTCCTCGGTTATCTGGTACACGAGCGCGGCATTGAGGCAAACCCAGAAAAGATCCGAGCTATAGCTGAGCTACAACCGCCAACCAAGTTGTCTGAAGTACAGAGTCTGATCGGAAAAATAATATCGTTGAATAGGTTTATATCCCGATCAGCAGACAAGAGTTTGCCTTTCTTCAAGATGTTGAGGAAATCAAAAGGCTTCGAATGGAATGAGGAATGCAGTAAAGCTTTCGAAGAGCTTAAAAGATATTTGGTTTCCCCTCCGATGTTGGCAAAACCGGTCGAGGGAGAGCCCTTGTATCTCTACATAGCGGTATCAAGTGAGGCAATAAGTTCTGTCTTGGTGAGAATTCAGGATTCCGAGCATAAACCGGTATACTATCTGAGTAAGTTGCTTCAAGGGGCAGAAAAGAATTACCTGGAGATCGAGAAATTCGCACTGGCTTTAGTTATTGCCGCACGGAGACTGCGACCTTATTTCCAAACTTACAAAATTATTGTTTTAACTAACCAACCGTTAAGGCAAGTTCTATCGAAACCAGAGACGTCCGGGAGATTGATTAAATGGGCGGTGGAACTGGGTCAGTTCGAGATCGAGTACCAACCTCGAACAGCGATCAAAGCTCAAGTCCTGGCTGATTTCATTGCAGAATCAACAGGGTCCAGTTCGGACGACTTGTCAGTTCCCGCGGTAAATCTGGTTGAGGATGTTCAGAAAGAAATTTTGGGTTAATGCACGTTGATGGGTCATCGACCAGAGAAGGTGGTGGGGCCGGAATTCACTTTCAGGGTCCCGAGGGGGAGGATCTCAGTTATGCGATCACCCTAGATTTTGTAGTCACGAACAATGAAGCGGAGTACGAGGCTTTGATCGCGGGTTTAGAAATGGCAGTTAAAGCAAACATAAGGTCGTTGACAGTGTTAACCGACTCGGAGCTCGTACATAGACAAGTGAAAGGGGTTTATGAAGCAAAAGAGTTTAACATGGTGAAATATTTGAAAAGGGTAAAGGATCTGGCGACAAAGTTCGAAAGATTTGATATACAAGCTATCCCTCGAGAAGAGAACTGTTGGGCGGATTTGCTTTCGAAGTTTACTGGGTCGGTAGATGGACGGAAGGAAAGAGTGATAACTTGGCTAATGTCCAACTCCCCAGCTATAGACTCCGACCTAGCCCTAAACTCGGAGGTAATGGAGATAGATGTTCGAGAATCTTCTTGGATGGAGCCTTTGAAAGCTTATCTAAGAGATGGTACTTTGCCGGAAGACACTAATCAAGCTCGAAGGATTAAGTATCGAGCCCCAATGTACGTTTTGAACGAAGATAGGCTTTATAAAAGGTCAAGCTCAGGAGTTTTGTTGAAGTGCATCCCTGAGAGTCAGTTCGATCTCATTTTAAAGGAGGTTCACGAAGGTGAAGCGGGAAGTCATTGTGGTGCACGAGCCTTAGCCTTGAAGTGCTCGAGGACTGGATATTATTGGCCCACTATGATCTCGGATTCCATCGATTATGTCAAGAAATGCCATCATTGCCAAATCTATTCAAATCTAATTCATCAGCCCGCCGAGCAGATGCATTCGATTCCGATCTGCTGGCCCTTCGACAAGTGGGGAATCGATATTGTGGGACCTTTCCCAACTGCTAGATCGAGAAAAAACTATGTCCTGGTCGCAGTGGAATACTTCAGTAAATGGATCGAATGCATTGCGCTAACAAAAATTACTCAATTTCAGGTGATAAATTTTCTCTGGAAGAATATTGTTTGCAGGTTTGGTATACCGAGGATCCTCATTTCCGACAATGGAACTCAATTCGCGGGAAAGCAAATTTTGGAGTGGTGCGAAAAGTTTGGAATACAACAGAATTTCACGTCGGTCGGACATCCCCAGGCGAACGGACAAACCGAGGTCACCAACAGGGAAATTGTTCGATCACTTGAAAAACGTCTGACTGAAGCAAAAGGCCATTGGTTAGACGAGCTTCCAGGAGTAATTTGGGCGAACAGGACTACAGTAAAATCTGCTACTGGAGAAACTCCTTTCTCATTGGTTTACGGGTCGGAGGCTGTTATACCGGTCGAAGCATTAGTTCCTTCTCCGAGGATAGAATCTTATGACCCCGATCAGAATCAGTTATTGAGAGAGATGGATATCGATCACGCGGATGGTAAACGCGACCGAGCATGCATAAAAATACAAGCTGCCAAGTCCAGCATGGAAAAAGCTTATGGCAAAAAAGTCAGGGTAAGAACATTCAAAGTCGGGGATTTGGTTCTAAAAAAGGTGGAAGTATCTAAGCATGTCGGAAAGCTTCAGCCAAACTGGGACGGCCCTTATGTCGTGCAGGAAGTCGGAAAAAAGGGAACCTATAAAATTGCTCACCTCAACGGTGAAGCTTTGCCAAGAACTTGGAATGCAGTCAATCTGAGGAAGTATTATGGAAGATAGATGCTCTCATTTTTAATTTTTCCTTGTAATTTACAGTTTTCTCAAACTTTACTTTCCTAAAAATGTAAGGACAATCAATGAAATCCTTGGTTCAAGTTCAAATTGTTTTCCGAGTACCATGACAAAGAAAATCTAACATTATCGGCCGAGGGTGAAAGCTGTTGCTATGACCCTCCCTCGATAAAATGTGTTCAAAAAAGAAAATCGGCCGAGGGTGAAAGCTGTTGCTATGACCCTCCCTCGATAAAAAGATGTTCAAAAAATCAAAATCGGCCGAGGGTGAAAGCTGTTGCTA